>JABJVR010021595.1:0-38553 GCA_025773905.1 Chitala chitala
CCCCCCCCCCCCCCCCCCCCCCCCCCCGCCCCCCCCCCCCCCCCCCCCCCCCCCCCCCCCCCCCCCCCCCCCCCCCGGAGCCTATCCCTGGTACTTTTGGGTACAAGGTTGGGGGACATCCCAAACGGAGTGCCAACCAATCAAATGCCTAAATTCTAATCTGCATTTTCTAAAGAGTGACTAGTTTGCATTCATTTGGCATGTGCCCTTGTTATGTTGCCGTAGATAAGCTCCTGTGCTTTCCCTCTGCAAAATGCAATTGCGTCAAGGCAAAAGGAGCATGAACTCAGTGACACCTGAATGCCTGTTTAATCACAGGAGATTCTGATTTTGTGGTTGTGCCTAAGTGCCTTGGGCAGATTTAATAAACCAAACTAAATCAGCTTCCTACTGTGAATTTTCATATTAATTAAATGCCTCAGCTAAAAGACATCAATTTGCACACTATTTTGTACAGAAGACAGATGGAGAGAAGTGCAAACACTGAATATTTATGACAGCCTTGGAAAAGAAGTAAGGAAAAAGAAAACATGAGCTTTGTCCTATTTGAGGAGTCAGTGATGTTGATTTTAACTTCTAATGCACAACACATGAGCTGCCATACAGCAGTGTCATTAATATTTACATAGTCTCCAAGGTGCTGTAATCAAATTAAATCAACACGTTACCATCTCAGTGTATTTAATCATTCATATTCAAACCACTTTTCCAAATTAGGGTCACAGGGGGCCTGGAGTTTGTCCCACGAAATACTGGGTGCAAGGGAAGCATACACACTGGATGCAGTGCCACCCCAATCACTCATTCAAACGCTTTCTCTCTCTCTCTCTCTCTCTCTCTCACACACACACACACACACACACACACACACACACTTGTAATAAGACAATCTTACAATTTACAAGTCATTTGAACAGCATATACTTTAGATTGAGGGAAGAACATGAAACATGAAGGCGAGACTCATTTATGAACATGGAAAACATGCCATTTCCATACGTATAATCCAGAAAGGCATTTTAAAATCCACAGCCGCTGAGATATGAAGTAACAACTGCCCTCTGACCCACCGTGCTGGATGAATGAAAGCTTGTTGTGGACTATGCATGACTCGAAGTGAGCAGTGAGCACAGGACAGTGTAGCCAGTAATAAGGAGCACATGTAAGGAGGTCGATGATAGGTAGGGTCACAGATCTGATCTCTGTCTTTTCTTCCATAAGATGCTGTTTAAGTCTCGTGGGAGCTCTGTTCTGCATGTTGTGGGACATTAAAGGGCGGGTTGGAAAGATCAGCATGGTAACAAGGGCAAAACGCTGGCCTGCTTACCCTCCTCGTGCTGGTCACATGTGCTGAGCCCATGTTCGTGCAAACGCTGATGAAATGTGGCATTCAAAGTCTCCTCCCACTGGATGACACATCCCCCTTTTTAACAGCAGAACCCATGCAATTGCAGCAAGGACATTTAATGCGACATCCAAATGGTCCCTGACCTGGACACTGGTGCCGTCTAGGTTTAATCCCATTTGAAAAATCAATTTGTAGATGCACAGCTTGAGTTTGTGTAGGATGTGCTGTTACATTCTGCAGTGATATGAATGTGGGAAAGCATTTTTGAAAAACTATCAATAGAACTAATCAATATGAATGACTGTATATTACTGTGGCAGTAATGAATGGCAGTACATTTCCAGAGCATTATTCCAAAGTTTGTTAATAACCAATGAGAATAAGGTACACACAGACATTACGAAATACTAAATGTAACTCTTTTCACCTTGAAATCTCAGTCATGTGACTTAGCTCTTTCCAATAACAAACTTTTGTATCCTTTTAGATTAAACATTTAAACTAAAATCCCATTTTTAAAATACTCACCAGTGCTGATTCAGTACCATGAAAAAGTATTTTCCCCCTCCTAATTTCCTCTATTTTTGTGCATTTGTCACACTTGTTTCAAATCTTCAAACTAATTTAACTAATACACAAATAACCTGAGTAAATGTAGAATACAATTTTTAACTGGGTACAAATGCTTTTTCATGGCACTTACGGAGGAATGCAATCTAGCAGGTGTCCACCCCCCACAACACAATCATAGTTGGAAACGTAGTATGTTATTATAACAATAGGACTGTCTGACACTGAGCAGCACAGCGCCCACAATAGGGTGTTGTTGTGAAACAGTTCCAGACAGAAGTGCCGGAGGGGACAATGAGGAAAGGAAACAGCATCCAGATAATGTATGCAAGAAAAACAAATTAAAAACAAGAATCCGATGGGAAAAGGAGATTGTTTCAATAACAGCCCGTTACACAGGCTGGGTGATTCACAAGACTTGTGCAGTCTCCCTGCCTTTCTATATGACTGCATCACCCATGCATTTGAGATGGATTAGCCCAAGAGCACAGCAGCGATCAATGTGTAGCCACGTGAAATGCACCGTTATTGTCTTTTTCCCTGATCTCTGAGACCTCAGTGTCCTTTGAGGTTTTTCGTGAAGCCTTTAAAAAGTGCATCGTTTTGTGTCTAATACCCTCTGTTCTCGGTAGCACAACACTGAGAAGATTACGGTTACTGAGAGACGGCCTTACTGCATTTCAGTGGTTTGAAAGGAGGAGTGCCATAAAGAGTTTAAAAATTCAAAACTTTGTGGACATGGCTGAGTTTCTTCGTTGTTTATGATGATCACAAACAGCTCATCTTCCTGCAATTCAAGTAAAATAATTTTGGTTAACAAAAAAAATTCTCTGGTGTACTACATGATCCTAACCATTCATTTTTTATTTGCTTCATTTCACCATCAGTGATGCATGTACATTTTCTCACATGTTCCTGGGGATAAGTACTGAACGCATGGAACTTCTATATTGTTGCCATGCACATAGCCACTCTGACTCACACACTTTAGATTACCTGTTCTGACTCTCAGAATTTGACTCACTCACTGTAACTCACACATTTTTATTCACCTGCTCTGACTTACACACTTTGATTCACCCACCTATCTTGAGTACACTCTGACTGATCCAGGCTTCATTTGCTCCAGGAAGCATGCAGGTGAAGTGAAGTGACTACTCTAAATGTTGCTGCCCGAGACAAACCAGATGCAAACCTGTCCAGGATAAGTGACTGGAAAATGAATGAATGACATGAATACAAGTTTGCAAACCAGTTGTGCATGGCTTTCCTCTGCTCCCTTACAAACCAGTTAAGATTGTTGCCTTGGATCCTATGTGTCATCTACAGCTCTTAGCTCTGTCATCGGCATCCAAGGCGAGCTAAGGTAGTCAAATGTGTTCAGATTCAGGTGATTTTAAGACAGAAAAATTGTCTTGGGTATTTTATGTACATTAGCCCATACAAAGATGTTTTCAAACAAAAAAGTCAATTTACAGGCAATTTATTATGCTTAATATTGAGTTCTAAGAACACACTAAATTTTTAATGTGAAGATATTGCATATCTTCACATGCCATATTTTCTTATTAAATATAAACCAACAATGATCTGTTTAGTAACATGAACATTTTCTGTGAAATTAATACAACAAATACTGTGAGGCGTTCAGTAAAATAAACAATTTCCTAATAAATAATAAGCCATAGCAATTATTTAATTAGCATTGCAACTGCTGATGTACCAGTGATTGCCTCTCAAATTCTACCTGCACAAACACAAAAAGCAGACTTTCCAAATCAACACAATCAACACATAACCTAAAGTTTACCAGTGAAAGGCCCCACATTTTCAAGAAATACCATGTAAAAAATGTAAAATTAATACAAAACCCTACTAGGGTGAACATTAGCTGATTTAGCTTTTTCATGGCCCAAGTTTTGCAAACATGGGTAGCTATGGGGAATATGCCTGTGCATGTCGTTCCCAGGATGGTGTCCTTGCTTCTCCATGTTCAGTTCAGGCCCATCATCTCTGTGTGACCCAGTGCGATTTGGCCCTTCTGCACTGCATTCACCGCTTTGATTGATCTGCGGGTCACAGGAAAATGAATTCTTACACACAGTCAATATCCTTACTGTCAATTGCTATTTTGACTTTTCCATTCCTTGCAGTATTCATGATCTTGTCTTTTCGATTTTCATGAAGATACCAAACTTCTCACTTTCTTCTTTGATCCTTTTCATCAGATGTTTCAGACCTTCTTCAGTTTCTGAGAAGATGGTTGTATCATCAGAAAATCAAAAATTACTTATTCCTTCCTCCAATATTTATGACTCTTCAACAACAAACTTCATCATGATCATTTTGGTATACAGGTTGAACAAAAAGGGGGGGGACAATGCAACCTTTTCACACTCCTTTCTCTGTCTTGAACCAATCTGCATGTCTATATGGTGTTCACAAAGTGGCTTCCTGGATTGTGTACAGTGACTGCACCAACTTGATCAGATGTGTTGGCACTTCCAGGTCTTGTAGGGCTCTCCACTGCTTGTCATAATCAACACAGTTGAAAGCTTTCTTGTAGTTGATGAAGTATATGTGGATGTTCTTTTGATTTTCCTGGCATTTTTCAATGATTCAACATAGATTTGTGATATGATAATGGATGCCACAACCCTGTCGGAAGCCATCTTGGACATCTGGTAATTTGAAGGTTGGTGCCAGATGCTGTCGTATGATTTTAAGGACCTTACTATCGTGAGGGATAAGGGAAAGTGTACAGTAATTTGAGCCATTCTTGGAGTCAACCTTTTTTGGCAGGGGGATGAACACTGATCATTTCCAATCTCGTGGCCATGTGTTGTTTTCCCAGACTTTCTGGCACAGGGGTGCAATGGTTGTGGGTGGTCCTCAAGGATGGCTCGTTCTATTTCCACTTCCCTTTCCTCGTCATCCTGGAGAGCCTGGGCCTCTTTGCTGCCTGCATACAGCTCTTCTGCATATTCACACCATCTGTTCCTGATACTTTGTTAGTCGGACAGTTCTTTCCCTTGCATGGTTTTGATGATGCCTTTGTGAACAGTAAATGATGTAGGAATCCTTTTGATTCGTGTAAATGCATTCCTGGTGCGGCGCTTCATGCAGTCCTTTTCCATCTGCTGGTACTGCTGCTCCCACTAAACTTGTCTTTCCTCACCACTCTTTGGAAATCCACATTCAATCTTGCTTCTTCCCATTTACCTGCTGCTTTGGCTGCTTTTCATCACTTGGCTCTTTTGATTGTTTCACCTGAGAGCCTCTTACACCTTTTTTCTGGCTTCTTGTATGGTATGTGTTCAACTGCTGCTGAAATTTTCTGGCACAGTTTGTAGGGCATCTTCTCAGCAATGTCCAGCAATTCAAATCTATTTTTCACCTCATTTGGGAAGAATTTTTGTGACATCAAGTTTCTTTGGTGGTGCTGTGTTTTTGATGTAACAGAGTTTCACTCTGGTCTTGGTCACCAACAACTTGTGATCTGAATTGCAATCAGTGCCTGGATATATCTTGACACAAGGACTGAACTAGTCCATCAATGACTGCATAAGACATAGTTGATCTGATTGTAGTGCAGTCCATTTTGGTGAGGTGTATTATTGATGGCTGTGCTGTTTAAACCAGGAGTTCATGACTTAAAGTCAATTTTCATTGTAAACTTATACTAAGCAATCACCTGTATCGTTCCTTGTCCCAAATCCAAAATTACCAGTGATACCTGTTTCTGTTTGGGTGTCGACATTTGCATGGAAACCATCCAATAACCCTCTAGTAACCCTCTATTTTGAGCTCTGCAGCATCAGTCCAGTTTAGCTCACTAATACCAAGGACCTGAATTTCCAACCTGTTTGACAATATCTAGTTTTTCCCTAACTCATTCCTCTGACATTCCATGTTGCTATCCAGTGTGTGTCCATGCCACAGAGACCTTTGTTTCCACCATTGGCTGCAACAGCAGCTGGTATTCCTGCTGGAACTGCCCCAGGTGAGTCATTAATACCATCTTGATTACTCACTGCAGGTCCTTGCACTTTCCTGTAGCTTGTTGGGTACCTTTTGCCCTGGGGGTCCTACTTGCACCACATATATGTTTGAGAGCCTTTCCATACGTTTTTCTTAACAAACTTTTTACAGAGTAGGTCACCAGGTCTCTCCCCAACCCTCCCTATTTACCCAGGTTTGGGACAGGCCTGCAAAATATGTTGAGTTTACACAGTGGATTTTTATTTAACTACTTGCTTCCATTGAGGCATAACAATTTGACTGTATAACCTTCATAAATATGAGTAGCCTAAGGCTACCTTTCTTGAGTTTAAAATGATGCGCACTGTAAACCAGTTATCTCTGATCTCAACCCTGTGGGCTCACCAGCAAAACTCTGCTTGTCAGTAACAAAAGCAAGCTGACCTGTCTGCTGTTCATTACTGCTTGGCCTGGCCACAACATGTGCATTTGCAAGGCAGTGAGTGTGTATAAAGTATGTGTATAACTTCAATGACAGTCTCAGTGTAAATTTTTCACATCAGACTGACAGGTATATTTAAATTTTTAACCATAATATCTTTTCACACTTAAGAACAGTGAGGCATTCTATGAATCTCTTACTGGCTGGTTGTCTTTACCTACTGCAAGATTCAAAAGTCCGTACATCATAAGGCCCAAAAATGTTTCTATTTGTCACATCTAAAGTTAATGACCTTGTGTAGAAAAAAAGAAACCAAGAAATTAACCTTTATAAAAATGGATGGTATAAAATACGATTAGTAGGTTTTCCTCAAATGTCAAATTCAGGCTGTTGTCTTTCCAGGGTGTCTCCAAACAAAATGATTCAATGCCACAGATTCACAGCTCAACAAAAAGAGTTAAAAGGATTTTTTAATAATAACACCATTCAGTCGGTAGTATGTTAAATTGCAGCTGCCATAAAAAAAACACTAATTAAATGGGATGAAATAATTTAATAGATGAGTGAAAGAGTAATTGTGCTACAGTAAAAATCCAATTAGTCAAGAAAAGGACAGGTGGTGGTTTAAAATATTCAGCGTTAGATGGATTAGCTGCATTATTCAGCAAAATTATTTACAAAAAAAAGTGATTACATAAATATATAATTTTTCATCTCAGGAAGCTAACGCGCACAAGAAAAATCTCCCTTTTGCAGTGATAGAGGCAACACAGAGCATAACAGCATACTCACGCCCTCTAGGGGCAACAGCTAGAGTAGCAACAGCGTTTTTCTGTAAATTGTGTTGAGAATTATCTTTACCAGTGGAAACACCAATCAAAACTTGCTATCAACAGTGTACCTACTTTAATAATAATGTAAATAAACATTTATTTAACCATTATTTAAATTCTGCTAACTTTAGTTGTTTTACCCACAGCTGTCATTGTCTGCTGCTGATGCTCATGTCCTTACATTGCATACCTATCATCAGCTAGGTATGTTCCTCTGTGCTGAAGCATCCTGCTATGCTCATCACATGTCCAGCATGAAAACCTTTATGATGAAAGAGCAATCAGCACCACAGATCCAAGGATGAGATCACTCACATACACAGCTGCCCCAGGTTGTCCGTGAGCCATCTCCACAAACACAACTCCACAGCTGCCGGTCTGTTGAGATCAGCACTGAGTGCAGACAGACAGAACTGAAGGCTGATTGACACTAAAAATCCCTCACGCTGTTCTTCTGACAACTATGTGCAAAGGGTTAGGTAGTCTGTTAAGCTTAGACCCTGAAGTCTTTACCTTGTGTTTATGGCCAAGTATGTTTGTCACATACAAGGAATTTGTCCTCTGCATTTAACCCATCCCCCTGGGGGGAGCAGTGAGCAGCCATACATGGCACCTGGGGAGCTAGTGCTGAGTGTGACACACCTAGCTGGGCTGGGATCTGAACCAGGGACCAGGAGACTGCCACCCCCAGCCTGATGCTCTACCCCTTGACCAATGTACCAATCCAAGATGAGATTGTTTCTGCATCTTAATGGCTTGTTTTTCTGTATTTTATTCATTATGGACTCTTGCCAAACAGAATCACCATGTATTGCTCCATTATGCACTTTGAGGAAATGGTTGTTAGAAATATTTTTAATGATCTAAATTAAATATGACCTGATTTTAGAATTCATGGACAGTGGATGACACCTATATCTTGGAAGTGTGCACTGTACTATATCCCAGGCCCGAACTCTCAAAGCGGCATGCAGGTGTTGTACGATTATTAGGAGCAAAGGGGTAAGCTGCCTTTTCAATGCCTCTTCCCTTGGAGATGGTATCTTAAATCTGAGGCACATACCCTTAAATCTGTAATCTGTGACTCCTCTGTTAAATCCATACTAGTTAAAGCCTGTCAAGGTCTCTGATGAGCTTGACTGTTAACATTCTGACTTGGACAGCTGCCACAGATCAAGTCTCTTGCTGAGTACAGAAGAGCTGCTTTACAGCTACAAATTATCAACACTCAAATTTAGCCCTAATTTACCTTTATACACCTTTCAGTTTGCTCTGGTTTCACACTGCTATTTTATGCGATCAAAAAAAGTCTGCTAGCATCACAGACAAATTGAACTTCAATTACAAACTAACGTATGACTATATATGATGATTAGGACAGACAATTCTGTCCAACTGACGCCTGAGCAAAAATATTTAAATATTTGTGCTGTATATTCTTAAGGGTTAGGTGTGGTTTTCCTCTGCTGCTCATTATGAATTAAAAAATTTTACATTTCAGTGTGTCATGCCAAAAATCCAGATATATTGAGTAACAATTTCTCAGAAAAATACTTCCAGTGCTGTAGGATATTTTGTCCAGTTCTTAACAATCCCCCAGAAACAAATCTTTCTAACCCTGTGGGGGGGGGGGGGGACCCCCACACAAGGCAGACTATCACTGCTGCCTTCATTCCTTCTGTCAGGCACTTTCACCCACCTGCCCAAAGCCTGGCCTCATTAAATTGCTGCTTAAACTGGATGGGAAGTCCCTCTGGCAGCTAGATATTCTGGGTTTTACTTTCCTGATTATGACCAAGGCCAGGCAGCTGAATTGCAACAGACTTCCTGCAGCTGCCCTTCTGGATGATACATCATTTGATAATCACCAGGAACACATCTAATTACACAAAGACAATTTAATCTGTGCCAACCATCTTAAGATGGACTTTGTGAATGTGGCAAAAAAGTGAAAATGCCATAACCCAGGGGCAAAAATAAATTACAGTTGTGTACTTTCTTCCTGTCCCCATCTTTGAAAGATCGCATACATAATCACATCATGATAAAACAGCAGATTTAAGACACGGCCATGGCATTTTAGAATTAGCAGTTACGCAAGTAGCTCACACCATTTGAAGTCGAGATGCTTATTGCAAAACTTGCTCAGCCATGTTAAGAAATTACTCCAACCATATCCCAAGTGATATAAAAAAAAAAAAAATTCAGATGAACGCAATAAATTTTACACTTTAAAAATGTACACTTCAGTAATAAACACTACCCATTCCACATTTCAATTATCCAGTTCAAAACATAAGCCACCTTAAGATATTGTGGTAAATTTGGAAGGATGCCTTCTGTCAGCAAAGTTAACTGATGTACATTTATTTCAGGCAATGAACCGTCTAATAAAACCTGTTATGTCACAGCACCATGTGACTATGGAACGTGAGACAGTGCAAACCTTTTCCACATTATATTCAGAATGTAAGCACAATTTTGCATTTTTGGTCTGAGTAAAACGCTCTAAAGCAGCTACTTTATCTTGCAGAACAAATGTCTGGAAGACAATCCCCCTCAAATGACTGCTCCGTCTTTTGAGTAATATTTAGTCATACACACTCAACCACAACTTTCAACCATTAAAATAGCCAAAACTTCCACAATATACAACACTTCTCTTCCCAAAGCTTGAACAGTCTGAAAACATTTCAAATTTCTGCACAGTTTCTTAAAATTCTTTATTCATAAACTTGATGCAAGTTTACAAATTACTGTACATGGTCAAATTACTCTTGCAATTGGGGAAGGGGGGGGGGTCAAAGCATGCTAACAGTGCATAACAACTTGCCCACCACAAGATGGCGTAAGAAACAGAACCCACAAGTTTCAACCTTGACTTTAAATCCCCCTAAACATCATCCCATTAGGACAACTGTCCAGTGTTTGCATGAGTGAAGCAAAAAGAACACAGAATACCGGACACCAAACAAACAAACCCGACTGGTTTCACGTGAAAACATTCTGTCAGAGTCCTGGCTTCAACAGAGCAGCAGCTGAAGTCAAAGTTCAGGATCCAGACAAGCTGTGTCATCTACACCACAGAAGGCTGAGAAGGCTCTTTCCTTGTTCTTTTAACATCTGAGAAATGCGGCAGCAACCTGCATGTGTGAAGTACACTGAAGAAAATACACAAACTGCTTGCATTAACATCACATTCCCGCTGTAAAACCACCGATTTGTAACCAATTAAGACTAGCAATAAATATGTTCCCAAACATTTACACAACTATAGGCCAGCCAACACCATGAGTCCAATGTTGCTCCCGGACATTTTCCAGCCATGACACTGGTCTGTTTGTTACACTTGCATGGCCACGCTTTCTCCTTTCTTGTTGTGCATGTACACTGGAAACAGTCAGCAGCAGCCGTCGCTCTTTTTTTTTTTGGGGGGGGGGGGGGGGGCCGCCGCTCCTGCAGTAGTCTAATACTGATGGGCAGTTAAGCCTTTTTTCATTCACACTTCACCTCCATTGAGAAAAGTGTGTCCCAAAAATACAGCAAGCTTAAATATTAATATCCCCATAGAGAAAAGCACATGGTGTGTTTTTTTTTTTGGATAAATAACCTTTTTGGAGAAGACAATATATTGGTTTTGGCTAGATCCACTCTTAATGAGAATTTAAGTACCACTTGTTTCTACATCTGCTGTTTACTGGCTCACAGACCAAAGAAAAATGATTCATTACTTCTGCGGTAATAATATTGCATGGATTATAAATCTTTGTGAGTAAAACCATCCGTAGGATTTATCCATGGCAAAGCAAAGGGCATCACGGCATGTTAACACGCTGAGCTGGAATCTGCTTTACTGCGTATCAGGTAAAGAGGACACGCACCACAAAGTCCATCCGTTTTCATCTCAGTCCATCCAGTGCAGAGTTGTGGAGAAATGTGGAACCTAAACCCTTATTCCAGGATGCCCATCATTGTTCCTTCATACAAACATGTGCATCTAATCCTGCAAACACAGCTTCCAGGCACACTGCTGGTGTACCATCCTGACACGGCAGCAGTGCAGAAAGGGTCAACAGCTCCCCTCACAGCGTCCTGTATTCAAGGATTCCTGCATCTGAGTGCAAAGGTAGATCAGACACCTTTCCTATGTCTCCCTTCACACTGTCAACACCTGTACAACATCTACAGACCTATCTGCACACTTCACACCACCAGGCTGACTCTCCTTAAATCAAACAAAGCGCACCTTTGATTCCTTCTGCAGAGAGCACACCTGTGTGATGCTGCAGTGTGGGGAAACTTCAGGTGCAGATCAAATGTCAGCAGTTACAGGGATCACCTTCAGGTAACCTGCCCGGGAGCACCTACAGGCTCTTTATCTCATTTATTACGTTCAGACACTAAGTGGATTTAACTGCACCAGACCCTAGGGGTGCCTTTTTGGTTTCAAAGAGAACCGTTAAAAAAGTCCTGAGTCCACCTGCAGAAAGAACTGCCACCCCACCACTTTCAAAGCTCCCAAACATTTGTACTAGATCATTAAGTGTTTTCACATGCACGCACACACCCAAGCACACGCTACAGGCAATTTGCAAACACCACTCAACATAATCTGCATGTCTTTGGACCATGGGAGGAAACCAGAGAACCCAGAGAAAACCTGCGAAACACAGGGAGAACATGCAAACTTCACACACAGGAATTGAACCCCTGACCCGGGAGGCAATGATGCTAAATACCATGCCACCATCACTAAACCAAATAACAAGAATTATTATTACACTGGTACACATACAATACTGTCGATAATCTTGCTGTTGATGTACTGTGACAGATTACAGAAGTAAATAGCCATTTGCTTATGCCAGTTTTCCTGCAGTTTGCAGAACACTAGGTTCACATACAGTGGGTCACGCTACCTCATTCACCCGTTTTCCATTCATATAGCCTTGTCAGAGTGTCAGATTACAGGAAACACATCCAATGCTCTTTTTACAATCTCATTTCAAGATATTGGTTGAGTCACTGGTTGAAAGGGAAAAATAATCCATCTGAAAACTGTACAAAATATAAAGAGGAAAAAACTCTTGAACCAGTAACATTATAGCCATCGGTATAGGTAATGGACAGAAAAAGAGGTTTAAACTGGATTATATGAGTAGACAAAGACGCCTTTTAAAATCAACACTTTAGCAGGAGCAGGATTTTTCCTAATAAAATAAAACTGCTTTGGTTTTTTTTTTTTTTTTGGTTTTGCACACCGTTTAACTTTAAACAATCCCTGTGCAAACTTCTCATTAATTTTCTCAGATAAATTTAATAAACTATGACCTGCCACAACAACCAAAGTGTCAGGCATTAGTTTAGAAGATGCCGTTTTTTTTAACGCCACCGGGTTGATCTTTATGAAGAGGATACTCACCACACATGCCTGGGTGCCCGCACAACATGTAGGCATCAGCTGGGTGGCAATCAGTCAAGGGCATTCACAATGGGAGAGACTGAGCTGATGCAAATCCTGTCTCCCAGAGCCTGTAAATTATCCTCTAAATGTCTCCCATTAGAAAAGTGGGGAAAAAGACGAGCTAATGGAAACGTGCTATGAGCTTTCAGAAAAACTTTTTCCATTATCAGGTACCCTGCAACCTGAAGCCTGTTAGTCACAAATCACTTGCTGTGACTTTTGGTGTCATCTTGCCAACCTGTTCTCTGCTCACACTGTTGAAACTCTGGCCCGGCTCCTGAAAAAGGAGTGATAATGAGTTTATTGGAACGACAAAGACTCGAAACTCCTGTAAACAAAAACAGTACCACTGGGGTGATCTCAGGTATGTGGTAGAGGACGTCATTCATGGGACCCTCCAATATGAGTGGGTTGGATTGGCTGAGCTGCTCTGACATGCTGTATAAATTGTCCCCCATAGAGAGCAGATTAATTGCACATTGTTTCTTCCTTAGACCCAAGGCTTCAAAGGTGACCCACAAAGACAAGCCACAAAAACAGCCATAATTCAGTTTAGAGTTACTTAAACAGCGTGGGCTGCATCTCCGCACAGCGGTCCCATTGGCGTAAGCTGTCATTGCACTGTGGAAGGCATCTGTGTGACAGACGTCTGACTGCCTGCCTGTGGACAGAAGGTGACCTGAAGGAAGTCACCGTGACCCCCTGCCTTCTAACTGTTGTGCGTGCATCTGTGCAGTCCACACTGCAACTGTGCAGGCTGAATAAGTATCACAATTTAGCCGAGATCCTTCTATGCAAGAACGAAGGCGCCGTTCGTTTGCCTGTTAACGAATGCTAATGTGCTATCTTCAAGTGAGCCTCTTATTATTATTAAACCAGTGCCTCGACCAGCCTTGGCAGAATTGCAAACTGTGTACAGCATGCATTTGGAAAACTGTCAGAATGGAGCATCAACAATGGCTGAAAAGCAAACACAAACTTATTTGACAAACGATTTGACAAACGATTTGCGCCTAGGAGACAAACAGCGTCTACACGTGCAGCTGCCTGACAAGCCTCTTTACACATGTGTATCTTTGTGATAAATCTGCCTCCTGAACGTGTCTATAAAGCACAAATCACACTCACACTTTTTCCTGTCGGCTTTGTTCACAGATGGGACTGTGGGTATGGATCCGGTGTCGTGTTCGTACCGTGAAGCTAACGTGGCTCAGCTTTTCGGCTCCCCCTGACTCGGGTGGGTGCGATTCACCGTCTCGGAGACTGATTAAAAATCACCCCAAAACGCATATGCCAGATAGTAACTGGAGATAAAGTGGCTGACAGGTCGGCTGACAGGTCGCTTTGCACCACTGAAGAGATTTTAAGATTATGGCTAAAATGATGTCAAAGTCAGGTCTGAACCCTGAGCTTTAGAAATGGAGGAAAAATGAGGTTTACACTCAGCTGTAAGGATGGGGGGAGGGAAGCGACCTATGGTGACGTCCCATCCCTTTCCCAGTGTAATGAGCTGTGGGTGAGGGCCACTTCCTGGGGGTGCTCATGTCACTCTCAGCTCTCCACCTCCGGCGAGGGGACCTAGGAAGTCCCAAATATGATGTACATCAGCAGACCCCTTTAGACATCCGTCTGTGTTAAACGAGCAGGAGAAAACTACACACCATGTTCTTATCCACAGACTTGAGAAAGTATAAAACACCACTTATCACGAGGAAATATGGGTAGATTTTATTGGCTTGCCATTCACAGAATTAATACAACATGTTTATTCATACTTCCGTGAGGACAGATGTGTTTGCTGTTCCTTATCTCACTTGTTGCACTGTCAGACAACAGCAGTAACCTGTCCTTAAAACTTGAAGAAGCTCGTAGCAGAAGGCTGGGGCTGTAGTACAGTAACAATGTCGGTTTTATGAGTGGCACATTTGTGGTTAAGTTGCACATTGTGTTCCGACTCATCTCTTTAATTAGCTATCGAACAGGTTTCCGGGTTAACGACGTACCGTGTTCGCAGTGAATCTCATTTACTGTGCACAACTTAACGATTTTGCTCCCGCCGCCCGTCCCGTCTCGACAACTCGACTAACCGAGCCGAACGCGGGCACACCATGTTTGCCATTGCGAAGTCAATTTCATGCCTGAGCGAACGGGTTACGCGACAGCATTTCTGCTGTGCGGGAAATGTTTCTGCTCATCCACCGCGGGAGACGGCGACGGGGGCCCGGGTCATGACGTGACAGAGATCTGCCGCCGCCACCAGACTGTGAGGCTTCTTTAGCACTAAATCATATGGCTACGTTTGGGGTGGAGCCAATCGTTCATTTACCTGAGGATGACCTGCGGCCTGTGTTTGCTTTGTGCAACCAAATCTGAGCCAAGAAGGGGTCTGTAAAAGACCTGCGCCACGATACAATGACTTCCATGTGAGTGATGTACATAACAGCTGGTCTGGACGCAGGCTTTTTCCTCATATGACTGAAATGTGATTTTCTGAGTCATAAAAGTCTGCAGTAGTTAAACCTTAAATGGCAAAAAAGTTAGAAAGGTCACCGTTCTGTTAACGGATGTTGGACAGGAGCGTATCAGCGATGGAGCTGTCAGCAGTGAGGTGGTAAATGGCCTGACCTTTCTAACTGGTCAGACCATGTTGTCCTGACCTGCAGCTCCATGCTTATTTGACTGAGATGGCTGCTTTGATACCCTCTATTTCTCCTTGCTCTTCACCTGACCTTAAACAGATAGAGGTTTCATTAATCCCACAGCTCTAAGAAGCACTTTTTGGTAAGGAATTCTAAGGCTATAAAGAACATCTTATATTCAAGTTTTTTTTTTCACCTGGAAATACTGTAGAGCACAAAGGAGCTCAGCAGAACAGGAAATATAAAACGTTTTTCACATAGCACCTCTGAACAGGATACCGCTAATGATGTATGTTAATGATGGAACACTGCATCAGCTGTGTTAGAAGAACTTTACACAGGTTCAGCTTTGAGGCTTCCAAACAAAGACTTGAGGGGCAGAGCAATAGCGGTAATAATCTGAACGTCAAGATCAGGGTAAATTACCAACGTGACAGTCCCCAAAAATTGCACAGGCTTGGAGGTCTTCCTGATGCTTCTCCTGTGGAGACTGAGGTGCTGAAAGCCACCTCATGTGTCGTGATGGAGCAGGAAGGGGAACCAGTGTGAGACTGTAGGCCCACTGAGCTCAAAAACCCTTCTCACAGGAGGACTCACACTTCAGGACCTTCAGAAGTAACACAATGTCTTTGGGGCAGGTTCAGAAATATGACATCAGATGCACCTGAGGCTGCTCCTGTAATGCCCTTTCACATTACGACACTTTGGAGTTTTAAAGCACATTTCTTGGACTAAAGGCCACATAAAAATATGAATTATGGTTTTAATAGAAAAATCTAATCTCAAAAAGATCAAGGGCCAGACTGTAAGGAATACAGTAACAATGGTATGATAAATATTTAAAATGAGAAGAAGTGTGCTACTTTCAAAAAATATGGGTATATACTGAATATGAGCAGTAAACATCAAATATAAAACGTTTCTCACAGTAAATTTAAAAACACTGTTAACTGATTTTAAAACAGTGGCTCTGTTACTAAAAATAGAGACAATGTTGTTAACTTCAATAATAGAAAGTTGGCTGTTAAAAAGCCCTAAATCTGATATGTACTGCAAACCTCAGCGTCACTGTGGCATGTTATAAAAAAGCGGCACTGTCATGTTATAAAACATACAAACCCATACTTCGTGGCCTCATACGTGATGGCAGATCTGCCTCCGCTGATCCGAGCATGCACAGACATGCAACCTGAACGATTTTGGGAACTTGTGGTAATAGGATCAGATTACATTTTGCAAACAGATTAACGGCACTGTACAGAGGGCTTTAAAGAACGCTTTGTTCTTTAATGTAGTGAAAACTGCAGGGAGCAGCTGCTACTGGGAGCTCAAGAGGCCTCTTATCAGATAGCACAGGAACAAACAGGAAGCTCCGCGGTGCAATATTCCAACACAACCTCATCTTCCTCCACTGTCCCCGTGGGAAACAAGATGGTAACCCAGCCTTGTCTTGGACAGCAGCTCACTGTCGTCCTGTCTGAGCATTCTCCAGCCTGCTTTCAGCGAGCCAGGCCAGAGCCGTTGGCTTGCAGCTGCACATCTGGTTTTAGCACCTGAACCTGGGCTGTGTCTCTGCTATGACAACATTGTGCCATACACACTCAAGCACGACGCTCGGGCAAATTTTCATGACTTTAGAACATTTTTACAGATGCTGAAAGAAAAACTATAATCAGGAGTTCCGGAATTGATGAAAGAGTGGAGGGACACATTTCACTGATGAAACAACATTTTGCTATGTGAAATATATTCCATGCTGGTGATTGCTGTAGTCCACCCTGTTTGCCTAGCTGTCACCGTTACCAGAACGTTAGACACACATATTCCTATACATTCATTGAAATACTAAAATGACTCTCTAATCTCCCAGAGATCCATATATTCAAAAATATAAAAACACCGAATCAATGGAACTGAGAAAACAATGAGATGTTGGTTCAGTTCACTTGACCTTTGACACTGGCACACATGACATGTAACGTTGGTGAGGTACAGCTTTTCTGGAGACGTCTAGCATCATTCAAAATGTGTTTCAGCGGTGTGGGGTTCCAACCATCTCCACAGGTCCACAGATAGATATCCACAACATGCCTAAGACATCTACTCTATATTAAATAAGTGTTCTTCTTTAGACTCATTAATTCAAGTACTACCTTGTCTTCCTTCCTTATTTCATTATTAAATTTTTTTTGTCAGCACTTTTATCTGAAGCAAATTTCGGTTTTAACTCTTTGAATAACCTGGTATTTGGTGTAGTAGTTCATGGTAAGTCCCTCTTTCAGACGCACAATAGCAGTTACTGAGAGGCTCCATTCACTACAGAAGGAGAAAGCTAAAAGGGACTCGTTCACCCTTTTCATATTTACCAAGTTCCCTGTATTGAACTGTCTGCATTTTAAATTAAAAAGACATCATCATCCAAAATTGCATTGGATGCAATTTTCACAATACATGCTTACTCTATATTATTCATATATTAAATTCTCACTGAATGCTCAATAGCTGTTCCCTTTCGGGGACTTTCTTATTTGATCGACCACAAAACCTGCAGCCTGTGTTGGTCACAGTTATAAGTTTGTGGATAAAATGTGCAACAAAGGCACCAGACATAATGTGACATAATCATTATGGTTTTGACAAGCCTCCCACCTTTATCGCTGCTGTCTCCTCTTCATCAGGTGCTTTAGAAGCAGCTGGTCGTCCTTAGCAGTCAGCTTGACTCAGGCTGAACTTGTAGTCCAAACTGAGCCCAATGACATAAGCCACCCCTGTGCCAAATCACAGACACCTATTCAGAACAAGAACATTCTGTATATTCAATGGGCCTTCTGGGATGCTGCATTGATTTTCTTCATACAGTGCGTAATTTCCCTTTTGTCTCACGGCAGCCGTAAAAAACCGAGATGGACGGTTAGTTTCTGCTATGTTCAATTTTAAAATCTGCAAAGGAAAAGATGCGCTACTGCCTAGGTGAACTGCAAGCTGATCTTCCACAGATTCTGAAGACTGAACTCTAAGCCTGTCCTCCACTGGCACGTTAACATTGAGCTCTGCAGAAACCCATTACATGACCTGTTTCCTGGGCTCAGACACACTCCGTTTCCCCTCGAAGAGGAGCTTGGTCATGACCACAGCAGAAAAGGGTGCACGGATATTTCACTTTCAACTCAGAAAACAGAAAGGAGCAATCAAACGCCAGCTGGTAATCCTTTAAAGTAAGAGGTTTAGGCATGGTCGCCCATCCTTTCATCATCATCACAGCATTAATGCTAATTCACACCTGTAAAGTAGCCCAGCAAAACTGCACTAACACGGAGATACTGGGTTTAAGTGTAATAGAGATGGATGTATTTACCCTAGACTGGTTGAACTTAACCTCTTATTTGGCATATATTAAAATTTTTCCTTTTTATAATTTTAAAAGATCTCAGCACTCTTTGAGAAGCTAAACAAATTCCAGCTCATTCCTCCTGGACCTACAGGAATGTGCTACTTTTTCAGTCCAAAAAATGTAATATGTAGCACCTGTTATCTTAAATAAAAACTGGGAAACATATTCAAATTGTAGACGTGCAGATGTCCTGCAAATCCCTATTTTAAAGTGGCTGAAGGATTTAAGCAAGGTTTTCTATGGTTGCCATTTCCTTGAAGTGTATGTTCTGTCAAGATATTTGGATAGAAGAAACGCAGATGTTCACAATGGAAATGCAGATGTACACAATAGATAGGCCTTTTGAACCAGCTCTGAACAGATACTGTCTGAATTTTCCTGTCTTCAGAAGGTACAGTGAGACAGCCATCTACTGATCCAAACACACAAGGAAGCCTCTAAGAGCCTGTTACATAATGCATCACCAGGACATTTTGTAATGAAGAGAAACACAAGCGCAGCAAGCTTGCCTGGAGCTAAATTAGCAATGTGCCTCATCTTGTAAAATGACTCGCTAGGAAAGCCCAGCGCGACCGGAGCTGTGGCTGATGTTATTTAACATCCTTTATTTCTGGAAAAGGCTGCTTGCCTAAACCGTGGCCTTGTAGCTGCTCCGCATGGTTCGCCCAGATTATCCGCTTTGATTGTGCTTTCGTAACGTCGGCTGAACACCAGATGAAAAAAGTCGTCACGAGCGAAACCGCCGAGGAGATAAGCCCTCATTGGTTCACCCCAGCTCTTTCGAAACAGCTGCTTCTTCTTAGAGGATTAGTCATGATTTTAGATCACTGTGTAATTGCATAATCTGGATCACTTTCAGGATAATCATCAGGAAAAGGGCTGAAAGACCAAAGAGGGGAAGTGAATGGTTTGTACAACAGCATCTTGAGCGCTTTGCAATTTTTCAGTATTTTCACCATATTTAAACTGACATGTACAGGTGCAGGGCAAGAGGAAGTACAACAGACAGAGTAACACACGAGTAACGGTTCAGGTGAATACGAGGGGACAAGAAGTCGGACTTAGTAAAGTGATGCATAAAACAAATGTGTGTGTGACAAGCGTACAACGTAAGTGGTGGCACTAAAATGGCACTAAAATGGCACAAACATTTTTGCTATTAGGTTCTTAAAAGTAACTTCCTAAACGTGTCACGGCAACCACACGATCTTGGAAAATAACAAAACGTTCAAGTGGAGTCCAGAATGGCTGTCTCTGCTGGTAAGGCTCAGTCACTAGACCTGAACAGGGTCTCACCCCACTGTCACCAGTCCAACTGGGGCTCGAAGCTGCAGCTGCACCAGCAGACATGCCAGGTGCAGTTAAAGCAAAGCATGTCCCACTGCCCGTAAAACGCCCTGCAGCGTGCTGTCCCACCTTGGCCATCCATAGGTGAAAACAGAGCTGCACAGGAGGACTGAAACATGCTCAGGTATACAGAAAGACACCTGCCTCAGCTCGGCCACTCGCGCTGCTGGTAAATGATGACCTGTCTTCTGGTTGTACATGTATTGTGCCGTGACACCATTAAGTAAGAGCTTTGTTATCTACAGGCTGCTCTCCTATCTCCAGGTTTGCCTGCAGTTGCTCTTTCCTGAAACTTTTCCAGCTAGTTAAAATTCCATTTAGTCTGAACAGGGTGCCGCCAGACGGCTTTCTGGCCACTCATTACTGTTTTATTACTGTTCTATCTGGCTCTGCCCCAGAACAATGATTGTGTTTTGATTGGAAGTTTGGACACAGCAGCACGCAAGGTTGGCTGAATTTGTCACGAGAAACAGAACTAGCAGCAAGCGGATCCGGTTTTCAGGTTGCATAATTACACGCACATTAACGGACTGCAGATCAATGGACATTAGTGGGATCTGCGCTGAACTAATGTACGATCTTCCAAGGGGTCTTGGTGTGCCCTTTGGACACACCTGTGGGTGAACTGTCTAACCCGCAATGTGTCACTGTGCCCATCATGGACTGTGTATGGGGTGTATTAGAAATACAAGGATTCCTTTAAAGTTGGTGAGGCTCTGACATACACAGATGAAAATATTGTGCTGTCAATCACGCCCTGTTTAACCCAATCATGGTCAGTTTAACCTAACCCCTGCTTGGTTAGCCCAATCACAGCCTGGTTAAACCAGTCATGGCCTGGTTAGTCCAATCACAAGTTGGGTAATCCAATCACAGCCTGTTTAACCCAACCATGGCCTGGTTAAGACAATCACAGCCTGGTTCGCCCATTCATGGCCTGGTTAACCCAATGAGGACCAACAGTGAAGGACATTCCCACACACTGCATGTATAATGACTCTCCGTCAATCAAACCAGGCACCACGCAACACATGATAGACTGCACACTGTGCCAGTTAACTTCACAGTTGCAATGGCTTTCTGTACAGACTTGTATATACAAAGGCATACAGTCAGGTGTACTGTATGGTGGTTAGCATGGAAGCTTTTGGAAAAGGTCTCTAATTATGCCTTTGCCCCTCTTTACAATAAATGAGAATGGCCTTGACAAGTATTGATTGCAAGGTCACTTTTTCCCCTACTGGGACGTTCAGTACAAGAAAAAATCATGAGGAGAGACAGAAAGCATTCACCTCAGACTCACTGAGATCAATGGAACTCTGTTAACACTATACATAATAGCCATTCAGTTAATTTGACCCCCAACAAGGCAGCACAACGGTGTCATCATAAGTTACAAGAATCATGTTGGATTGGAATAGCTGTCCTCTGTTTCAGTCATGAAGAGGGTCAAACTGGCAGATGCATTTCAAAAGCATTACTTCAGTTCCACTAGATGAGTCACATAACAAACCTGCTGTTTAAAAATGTTTATATACCGTATTTCTCCTAATTAATGCTCCTGCTCTAATAGACGTGCAATAGCTGAATGTCGAGTAAATGTCAGTATAGAAAAACTTTGACAAGTTAACATTAAATGTTAGTATCTAAAGCAACTGTGAAAGACTATAGAGGCAGTAACGTTTGCAGTATTGATTTTAACGTGTTACTAAGCAGAGTGGTACAGCCCAGACCCAGGTGTATTCTGTAATGGGGTTCTCTCCTTCTGATGTGTCAGCTGGTTTGAGAACAAATCCAGGAAGCGTTTGTGTCAAAAATGCACATTGTGTTACACACAATCCTACCTTAGTTATCTTGTCGAGTGAAGTTTGGCTTTCTGTCTGACAGGATATTTGCTTTTAGGGCCAGTGATCTGAGGATTCTATTAAAAGAACACATATTTGAAGTGAGGTACAAAAACCTGACTACAGAATGCTTTGTGTAACTCTTCATTCATTTTATGTAAGACACATTTGCTATGCTTGTTGTTATGCATGTCGGATTGTGTAAATACTCGGATGTTGCTTATGCTCACGGTATCCAGAACATTCCATATCAAAACTTTTGAATAAATCAGGACATTCCTATTGCCAGTGTCATAAGTTCTTATAGTTTTCTGTATTTCTTTGTTGTTGGCTTTTTCCAAAAGTGCTGAAAAAGGTTTGACTTCGGAGACTGAGGAAAGAAATACCACAAATGGTTCTGCTTCACCCTCACAGCAACTCCATCTCATGTTCTGTTTTTATGTACTGCATTTGCGACTAAACGCAGAGAGTCCCAACAGTCCAAGATAATGTGGACGGTTTAGCAGTCAGCTTGGAGCAGAGGTGTGTCTAGAGAAACACAATTCTTTGAGGATGTCCTAGTATGACACCAGCCCTGATGTTCTTGCTGATGGGCGTGGTTTTTCAACACAGAATCCAGTGTCAGCTCAGCTGAGGTGTTTTTAATGCCATCCGAGCCCAAGATGATGCTAATTTGGGGCACGTGTGCAGTAAACAAAGCAGGTTATATGCTGTGGGGGAGGTTCAGTGCTCAGGGGACAGCAGGCATCTGCCCCATCACATTAGCAGAGGGTCAGAGGCATGTTGCTATCTCGCCACGTCATCCGGAGATGTTTTAACATCACTGACCTCTCAGATAGGAGCTGGCGTCCCTCTCCCTACAGGAAGGTTCACCTCC
The DNA here is from genome assembly GCA_025773905.1 of Chitala chitala. Classification (NCBI taxonomy): domain Eukaryota; kingdom Metazoa; phylum Chordata; class Actinopteri; order Osteoglossiformes; family Notopteridae; genus Chitala; species Chitala chitala. The sequence continues at coordinate 22,737 of JABJVR010021595.1, forward strand.
CACCCACTCTGGGTCTCAGTTTCCGGTAGCTAATGACCACCGAATAGTTCTGCCGAGCGATCTGATCCCCTCGCCCCCTTTGGGTGCTGCTGTTAAAACCATGTGGCTGCGGCCAGCCTGCTCTTCAGTGTCCCGTTCCTGGAACACAGGCGACAGAGGCATGGGGTCTGCCTGTGAGTGACCATAGCACTGTCCTCTACTCACACACACACACACACACATACACACACACACAAACACACACAGCGGCAGCAGCAGGCCGTGACAAAGCCATTGTTGATCTGCTGAAGCCTGGGTATGAAAATGGAATTAAGACACTAAAGATTATTAGATTATTAGGAGCACTATCGGATCAGGCTGGACAGCATCGCTGGCTGAGTGTTCACATCACACAACTCTGCCATCTGCGTGTTGTTCTGTGGTCACCGAAGCTCTTATAAACACTAAGGCTGTCCATATTTAATGACCACACTGGCCTCCCTGGGGCGGCCATATCTCCAAATGGAACAGCCTGACACTACTTAATAGAGAACCGTGCAAGCGTACATTATGCACTGCAGGAGACTTTATGTGTGATAAACAGCCGGCATTAAAAGCAGCCGGCAGGGACCAGACGCGGGCACAGACGCGGGCACACACTGCATGAGCTTGGTGGACTTATTTGATTTGGAGGTGCTGAAACACACACAACATGCTCTTGATTTGATTTTTTCCGCTGTCTGTTGTGTTTTACTTTTATTGCTGTACAAGTGAACACCAGTTAGTACAATGTCACATTCTGAACATCTGATAAGACAGGAAATATGCCATCTGACGGGACTGATTTTGTGCACATCAAAACAATCTGTTAAAAAGACAGCGCTCACATTAATGGATGTGTTTCAGACATTTTGCCTTCATCAGAGTCAGCAGGATAGTGTCTCAATATAAAGTCAGTGCAGCAGGTCCCCATTGTTCTTTATATGAATGCGAAATACACTAATTACTAAGCATATTGTAGTGTACTGAAAGACACATGATGGCTGCCCAGTGAACATACAGCGTGTCCAGATCAGTTGTCTTGAGTTCTGGCTCTCTCCTGAGATTGCGTCCTCAGTTCCTTTACAAAGGAAGTTTTCACGAATCCTTCACACACAGCCCGTTTCTTATGCTAGCAGAGAATAACTGAGATTAGCGTTATATAGAGTTTCCCCCTGAAAGGCGCTAATGCCACATCCTGTTTTATTGCAGGCGTGGCAGGCCTGAGTTTGATCCATCTCTGGTTTCTGATCAATGGCAGCTGCTCTTCTGCACAGCCAGACTGATGTCAGGCTCAAGGTCTTGGAGAAGTGACACCTGAGTGGCCTGGTCAAAAGCGTTCCCATCACCATCAGGATAGTTGTCAATTATGAATTATTAATATCCTGTTATCATATTAGTGATAAAAGCATCCCTGTGGCAGTGATGGAAGACACCTGAGGTTAACCATGTTAAGAGAGATGGATATAAGCTTATTTTCCACATATATACTGACGGAGATATTCCCAGCATCCATCGATTGTATCCTGATTCCTATTAGCATGCATTATCCGTGTGCATGTGCATCTCTCTGAGTGACAGCTGTGGGTGTGATGAGTTCTATATCAGGCTGGTCCTGGACAGTGGGCATCCTGTCTCAAGTCCGCAGCTCCATCTTCAACCCTTCAACAGACCAATGAGAGACAGGCGCAGGCAGGAAGCTGCGTTGTAATACCAGGAGCCTGCAGCTCAGATGGCAGACTGCAGAGGCTCTCTCTGTAAACACCGATGACCTTCCTGAACATTCTAAAGAAGGGTCATGGACAGCAGGAACCTTCTGGCACCATGTGCTCTGCTGCTTTCAAGAGTCCACAAGTGATGCAGCGAGGAACGGAATGAGATGGCAACACTCAGCCTCACGCAATCTGAGAGCCAGAGCTGCGTTGGCCGCTGTGGTGCTTCCTTCAAACGAGGCTGCAGACACTGAAAGACAGGTACAGCAGGCAGCAAAATAACCAACCGGTTAAATGAACTTGCAGCGTTCATTCTGTGAGCCCGAGGGTCTGCGCTGCATAGATTTGTGTAAAACAGCTGTCTTCTGTAGACAGAAAAGGCCACATAGAGAACCTTTCCAGTAACATTCAGTATGGAGTCCTCTTGTTTTTCCATACAAATATGGGCATTTTTAAAGAAAAAAAGCAACAAATTGGTGAGAGGTGAATTCACATCAAAACTGAGAAAAAAAATCTTGTGCAAAGGGCAGAAAAGTTTGGAATACTGTTCCTTGTAGTACAGTGTTTACATAGAGTCTAGTGCGGTCTCTGCTACATTTTATAGCTGAATATCCAGGCACTGAAACAGATTGCTTAAACAACATCTTGTTTATAATAACCCAGACATTCTTGTGCCTTAATCACCTCTGTACAGCAACCAATATTAAGTTGATGAGACAACGCCCAGAGATGATGGGGTGCAGACCATTCTAACACCACTGAAGAGGGGTTGGACTTTTCACAGTCCTTAAGCTCTCACTGGCTGTGGAGCTGCTATGACCTGTTAGTTGTGGCACTGCTGACATGATTCCAAAGACAAAAGTGAGACACAGTTTGCCACCCAGCTCATCCTTATTACACTTCAAGGTTAACAATAAGTGTCTCACCTTTTCTGACACCTTCCGGAACAAATGCACTCAGCTTTGAAAAATTAAAATAACTGTTTTCCTGGATTACATGGAATTCATCCAAACCACTTCTTTTGTTGCAGCAAAATTTCTTTTAGATCCCATCTAAAGAGCGGGAGACGCTTTGATATTAGCACGGAAAACACACAACATACAGGCTTTAATCTGCAAAAAAGGGAGGTCTTCGACCCTAAATGGTTATTGTTTTCCAGCACCTCTGAGAATTGAGGACTTTGGTGAAAGCGACGTTCGGTGTTTCTCAAAAGGGCAGCAAACATCCCATAATGGTGTCACACTTGCTGATTGACAGCCTCACCTTCTCTTTCCCCCGTATGAGTTGCAATGTTGTCAGTCCTGCACTGTCTCCACGTTCTAACCCCCCGTTATGGGGAGACGCCAATATAAATTAAAAAGCCAACATTGGCATTTTTATATTGGAGCCGTCATTTTGATTTGGAAAGTGTGTGTGGGAGCGCTGATAGCTGGATGTGAGGGATCTTCAGGCCGAGAACTGGAACATCAACATGTACACTTTCTGAAGGAGCATACCTGTCTCAGAGTTAGAGCCACAGTGTTCAGCTGGTCACCAGTCATCCCAAGAGGCAAGTCTACAATGCTTTAGACGTAATTATAAAAGCCATAAGCCTGTCAAACGCTGCTTTTAGTTTTCCCTTATTTCCACATGTAAGCTACGTTTCAGCAAATCAAATGTACATTTTGAATATTTAGTTTTTATGTATACTGTTTTTTTTAAAACCAACCAAATTGTTAAATTTCTATATGTCGAGTAATTTTTCCTTGAGTATACTGGAAAAAAAACATGTCCACCCCTGAGTTAGAGGAACATTCTCCAGTGGTCCATCTCATGAACAAAGCACTTTCTACGGCCCATCAAATCATCCTGCACGTGACCATGAGAGAGGCAGAAGCAGGCTAAGTGTCCCAGACACACGGGTACATGAAATTATCCCAGTGCAGACACCTCCTCTGCAGTCATCTAGTGTAATCAGTACCATTGCCAGGGAAAACACTGGTCTGCAGGCCCAGTTACCAAGTTACTTCTTTCAACTGCTCCCTCTAGGGGTCGCCACAGCAGATCATCCTTCTCCATGCCCACCTGTTCTCTGCAGCTTCCTCTGTCACCCCAACCTTTTCCATGTTCTCTCTCACTACGCCCATGATCCTCCTCTTTGGCCTTCCTCTTCTCCTCCGGTCTGGCAGCTCCATCCTCAGCATTCTTTTCCCTATATACTCTGCATCCCTCCTCTGCATGTGTCCAAACCATCTAAGTCTCACTCGATTGCCAAGTTACTAAAGTTACCTTTTTCACATGATTTAGCACATACCAAATCCAAGAAAAAGAGAAGTTGTTGTAAATTGCATGGTTCCATGGGAGAACAAACCCACCCGTATTGTTTTAACTCAGGCACTGCAAGCAGGGAGGTGTATGTGATGTTGCAATTCAGGAAGGGCAACATCCTCTGGGCTTGGATTTAAAAGCAAACTAAAAAAGCTTTTCCTGGTTATAAAAGAATGTAAAACCATATCATGACTATATTCTTTTTAAACTTCAACAGGGTTTGTGTGGTAGGGTAAGACTTCATTATTGTGATCATATGCACAATCTAAAGAATGATACAGCTTCATTGTTTGTGTGCATTAAAGAATATAAAAGAAAATTCTCAGCACCTCTTTTATTGATGGTTGAACACTGCTTGCTCTGTTGGATTTGTTGTTCTTTCACTCTGTGCCAGGGGGATCTGGGCAAGACAGCCTTCAGTGGCATATGCTGCTATTTGGTTTAGCTACTGGATGCCCGCTCTTCCTTTTCATTGGATGACTTCCTGAATCCTTCTGCTCAAATTCTCTAGGCTCGTTCCTGCACCCCCAAGAAAAATGTCATCCTCACTCTAGCTCTCTGAGTTTGATTAGTCAGCCTTGCAGCTTTGACCTCTAAATGCTGACACGGAGTAAGCGGGAGAGCAGCTCATAAGTGTATGCTGTCAGTTGAGATTGACATCAAAAGTAGGAAATGGTTTTGCATCGTGATCATTTCACTACTGAGCTTAGCAGCAAATGCGCCACACAAGTCTTGTATATCTATAGAATGTTCCTTCTGTTACATAGGGCACACAGAAATTACATCGCTTCATCTCAAATGTTTACCCCAGCTGGAAACAGCATCTGCGGCTTGGAGGTAATGACTATATTCCCTGCAAACATCCATCCATATAGATGTGTCCATTTATAACAAACTCTTACCCAGTAAGGGTCACAGTGACCCTGAGCTGATTATTGTTAGATGTCTATGCAATGCCTATTCATCCTAAGCTTCCAGCACAGAGATGTAGAACGATGCACTAAAGGCAATACAGACACACAAAATGCACCTGATTTGTTCGTCCTGGGGTGGAGGGAGGTGGTGGGAGGAGAGTACCTGTGGGAGTAATACTCAGCCCCGAAGAACAACCACTGCGTGGTTCGTGTGTCTCTACTGAAGAAAAGAAAAAGTGAGATAACTATAGAAATGTAAGTGTTTTGGCTTTTGAGCTCCTCTGAAACTGTAACAAACTCACAAATGCCTTTATATATGTTACCGGCAACGTGTGAAAAGCAGGCATTGTACAGAATGCCTAGGGAATCTACAGAATGCTTGCCATTTTTAGGCTGGGCATTTTATAGATTTCCTAGGAGATATAGATTAACGCATCCACACTAAGTATACAATATACTGCCTGTAAATTAATCTAAACATACCTGTTGAAATTTAAACATGTTTCTTCATCATTTATAGTTTTGTCTTTCAGGAAGCCTCAGGTGGTGGGAAAAAATGATATACATTTCCTGTTGAAAACAACTTTACAAATTGATTTACACAAATGTCAAAGATACTCAGAGATACATTGGAATTAAAATTAGTTTCCATGGTATGTTGAAGAGTTTTAAGGCAAATCTATGTATAGTGTCCATTTCTTTATCAACATTGACTTATTGTGAGCTGCTCATATTTGTACTGCCCAACTTGCATCTTAATACCTCTGAGATTTATAAAACTATTCTTAAGCCGAATCTGTAATAGGCTTCTGGTCCAAGCAAGGGAAGCTACATGCTAGCCAGTTCATATAAACATTGTAGGAGTTGCAGACAGGATGCACTGGGGCACATCCCTGTTTGGGCACCCCTTGCGTCTCCACGGCGTTGTGAAAGCAGTTGGCCGGCCCACTGCAGGAACCGCACAGCCCCCAGTCGAACATGACACTGCATCGGCTGGCACGGAGGGGCTCAGAGATGGTGACATCAGTGGAATATTCACAAGTCTGCCCAATTTTTAGTACCAACACGTAGGACATTTCTGAGATACAAGTACATGTAGGATTATGTTGTTAGCTACCGCATGGTTTTGCATGGATGTGTTTTGGAGGAAAACAGTAGAGTATGCCTTTTGTTTAATGTTTGTTTTTGTATTAGTCTCTGTTGTATGAAAGCCCATGACCTTTTTATGGGCAGCCTGGGTGTGTAACTGCCATTAGACACTTACTGCCCCCAAACTGGTCATTGTGAATGTGAAACTCTGCTGTCTTAAACCACTGCTAATGTGCAAAGTGATTTCCTCTGTCTTTTGAGGAGGATGTGGACTCTGATTCCTAATTAGCTGCAGTGTGAATCATGTATGGTAGATTTGTGACTGTCAGCCAGAAGGTTCGCTCCATTTCTCGGCAAAGATCATGAAGTTTACAAAGTCTCATTTAGGATCTCTGTTAGAGCTGCCGGGACTGTGTTGTGGTCTGCAGACCTTCAGACACCTTTGGCAGGGAACCGCCTGCCATCCTAAGAGGAGAAGATGTCAGGCGCATCCCTGTGCCTTCTCTAGCTATGCCACCAAAAAAGCTGAACACGTCATTACGTCTTTCAACAAATTTATGTACTGACAATTTCACACTCAGAGTTGCAATGTGGCATTTAAATGAGATTATGTTTGTTCTTTTTAGAGCACCCCCTCCAGCATGGATAAATTCCCCTTTATCACTCCTTGGAGCTAAGTGAGGTCCAATACACCCAGCAGCTGTGAATGGGTCAGGGGTCTAGGTGTGTGGTGCGTGCCCAGTCTGTCACAGTACCGTGGTGCTTGGCTCTGGACAGCCTCCTTGCAGTTCTCTCACCTGGTCTGTCTCTTTCACGCCCCGTCGGTATGTCTCAAAGCCTTCCAAGTTTCTCTCCTCCTGGCCAAACCAGCATGCACTGCGGTTCTGAGCTCTGCGTACGGTGTTATGAAACTCAGGCGAAGAACGCTGTGCCCCACCTGACTTCAGGAGCGTTGACACACACACGCGCGCCCTGCTGCTAGCCCATTAACGATAGACGCAGCTCAACCCGTGGGCGTTGCGTGTACACATTTTATGGCTGAAGGGGAGAGTTTCCCTTGAGGAGAACACTCCTTACAATAGGAATTACAATGGTTGGCGCAATGTGTGAGAAATTACTGTGGAACATACAGTCCCCAAACGGTATGAATCAGTTTTTATGAGTCCCGACAACCCCTGGCATATTGCTCAGAGACCTGCGTGGGTGCACCATCGGAGGAGAGACTCTGAGATGGGGGCACTTTTTCTCAGTCATGTCAGAGACAGAGGGAAGATTTCATGACCCATTTTCTAATTCCAGTTCGGCAGGACTTAAGAGACCCTTAGCAAGAGTTGTTGAAGTGGGCGACGAGCCCACCCTGACAGCTGTGTAACCAGGACCCGATTACGCCTGAGTCATCATCAGCGTTCGGTGCCTGGAACGGGCCGGCCTCGCCCAAATACGAGGGCAGCAAAGGGATCGCCGGTGACAGCTTGGAAGAGCACGTTTTTCGCCTGGGCACCATCAGTGAGCAGCCGTGAAAAACCAGGACAGAAAAATAATTAACACCATACAGTATGGAAGGATCTTTTTTTTAACAGCAGCCAGGGCATCTCAGCCGGAGGCAATTTGCCCGTCAACCAGGGACTTAACTTTCTCTCCGGAGCCACACTACATGAGTCATGATGCAAAAAATAGATGTAGGCTGAGTGTGTAGTGTGGATCATGGGGGGCAGAAACTCAGCATCGCTGCTTCCTAGACAGGACAGAGGAGGGGGGGTTGCAGATAGACAAGCATAATAGAAACCTCAACTCAATGACATTGGTGGGCAAGAGACACATAAATCTTTGCAGACTAAAGTTAATGGTGGGATTCCAGTGTTACTTTGACTTTATTTTGTTTGTTTTATAGACTCAGGTATTACAAAGTCATTTTGGTGGAGCACTCTGCGGCACAGAGTAAATGAGAATGCTTAATATAATTACAGTCCTCTAAATCCTGAAATTAAGCACTAGAGGAAAATCTTAAATTTGGAGGCAACTATTTATGGGTGGAGCTATAGTGTCAGTCTGCTTTAACTTGTCTGCTATTGGCTGCTTCATAAATTAGTCAACTCAAGTGTCACGTTTATGTCAAACAGGCAAGAGAGGCGAGGCTGTATGTGTAAAAGTGAGGCTTTAATGAGGGGCAAAACAAGGAACAAACATTAACTGGTTAACCAGGTTAAACGACAAACAATAGGGAAAAGTCAAAGCTTAAGACTAACAACAGGATTCTACAACTACACTACAAGAAGCTCAGCACAATAGGAGACACACCAACATTAAGTTCTCACCTACAACAACTGGCAAGAACACTAGACAAACACAGGGTTTAAATCACCATAGCACATCTAGACAGGGCTGGGGAACACTAACGAAGTATGAACAATCAGCACAAAGGAGACAGGAGTGGACACAAGGGTCATGACAGGCAGGAGCGTTACTGTTGTTTTCGGTGCGATATGGTACAAGAATGAAGAGCCGTAGACATTCGCTACGTGCAATTGTTTTAATGAAGAAACAACTGGTATAAAAAACGGAAAGCGGTACATAACAAATCCGCGTGTCATAAAACGTCGTAAGTAACAAAAATGACGAATTATGTAATGTTACACCCTGTAAAATTACCTTTTAACAGTTACAAAGTCAAGGTTTATTTATATAGCACTTAAAACAACCAAGGTTGACCAAAGCACTTTACAAGAAATTACAAATACAACAAAATGTAAAGTAATACAAGACATTAATAAAGTTAAACATTTATTGGTAAATTGGTAACATGGTAATAGCGGAACTGGGGCAGGCTCGGTTGTTAGGCCTTCATTCTCAGTGATATGGAAACCATTGGACCCTGAACACTAGAAGGCTTGTAATACAGTGAATAGACCCTCGTACTGAAGGAGTGTGTGAAAGGTGCTCACTACACATTGATTAATCTGATGAGAATATCTTTGCTTTAATTATTAAATGGGTATTAAACAAATATCACCAGTTTTGGGACGGTCTTGCACATTAAAGGGTTAATTATTTATTTATCCTACAACAGGGAAATTAATTCTTTACATTTAACCCCCCCCAAGGGGAGCAGTGGGCAACCAGCCACATGCACCGCCTGGGGAGCTAGCGCTGAGTGTCGTGCTCAGGGACACACCAGGCTGTGATGGGATTCAAACCAGACGGCTTCCTCATCTCAGCCTGAAGTTTTACCCCTTGAGGCACCAGGCCACTTCATATTATAAATAACAGTTGGCTCCTTCTAAAAATAGTGCATTTAAATTTTTACAACACATCTACTGTAAATCAGAGTAAGGCATGTATTAAGGTGAATGCTCCCTTACTGTACTTGCCATTCGTAGGCAAAGTAATTTGTTACAAGCATAACTGTGGAGGGGTAGAACTGTCTCCCTCTATAGGTAGTTTTGTAAACTACATGGCAATAGAAATCCAGAAAGGTCTCTACTGATTTAGAATGATGTGCAAAAAACTGACTTTATGGAGGCTTATTAGTCAGCGATGTGAGAAGAGATTTAGATGTATTATACTTTATTAATCTCAGAGGGAAATTGCTTCCTCTGCATTTAACCTGTCCCCTGAGGGGAGCAGTGGGCGACCAGCCACATGCGGTGCCCGTGGAGCTAGCGCTGAGTGCCTGGCTCAAGAACACACCTGGCCGTGCTGGGATTTGAAGAGGGAGACTTCTGCATCCCAGCCTGATGTTCTACCCATTGAGCCACCAGGCCGCTTAAAGAGGCATTATTGAAGAACTTCCTACTTCACAGTTTGTAGCTTTGCTATAAGACATAGATATCAGTAGGAGTGTATCGCCCTACTATTTTAAAAGACACATACAGCCATACCAAACCTCTTTGTAACTTGTTTTTCCTGTTGCCACTGTGAAAAATGGCTTCATATTTAAATCTAATCTCTTAAAAATCCTTGGACCTTATTTTTCTTTTCCCTGTGTTGGGTTGGCGCCCTGTCCAGTGAGTACCCTACAATGTGCCCTTTGTTGGGTTGGTGCCCTGTCCAGTGAGTACCCTACAATGTGCCCTTTGTTGGGTTGGCGCCCTGTCCAGTGAGTACCCTACAATGTGCCCTTTGTTGGGTTGGCGTCCTGTCCAGTGAGTACCCTACACTGTGCCCTATGTTGCCTCTGCTGTCCATGTCTAGGTTAATCAGTCAGAAAATTAACAAAATCATGTTTTTAGTTTTGCATAAACTACATTTCCATTAAATAATGATTTACCCAGATGTGTTCCTTATTGTAAACCTAATAGATAAACTGTTTTTTTCCTGCATTTTGAGTGGCGTAACAGCACAAAGGTTTTAAATTTTTCAGAGTGATGGAGGCCTACTGTATGATCCCCTGGTGATCATTGTAGAGATGATGATCCAAGAATTTCTGTGGCTTCAGCATGGAGAACTCTTTCAGTCTTCCGCTAGTATCCATATCCCACAGTTTCTATTCTGGGGTGAATGATTAGCCCCGTCTGGAATATTGCTCTACACCATGTGCTGTTACCAGCATGTAGCTGCTGTTGCCATACCGACGGACCACCAGGCCTGTTCTTTTTTATTTGCATTGCTAGCCGAAGAAGGTGTGATCGCGCATGACACCTGTTTGCAGCTACGCCTGCAGCTAAGGGACGGAGACCTGGCAGCCAATCACCCAGCATCTAGGATCACCTGCATCAGCACCTGGCACACACCTGACCAGGTGCTGCCTCACTGATGGATTCATTACAAGGTGCTTCCCTGCACGTGAACAGTGTGGGCTGTCCTAATTGCACACACAGGTCACTGAAGTACAACCTGTCAGGAAGAGCCATGTTTCTGCATGACTGTTTGACCTCTTTAAGCTGACATGTACTTCCAAAGTCACGCTTTAGGGCTTTCTGAAAACAAAGACAAGAGGCATGGCAATGGTATCCCTTATTAGCAACATAGACACTGAAGTTATCTTTCTGGTTGCTATGAAAAATAATAAGCTGTTAAGTTTTTGAACAAATTGAGTTTTTTTTTATTTTATAATGTAGACTCATTGATGTTAGGCATGCTCTGGTTCCGCTGGCAAATCTTCCATGCTGGTTGCTTTTATCTTGAATTTCACCAACTGCTTTTTGTGTGACTGTTGATTAGAAATGAGAAGGTGCCCCATACTGCCACCCAGTGGGTTGGCAAAAAAAGACCAAAAATCCAGGGCACATGTAAGATGCTTGACTATGCAAGATCTCTGCATGCTGGCCCACCGCTGGAGGTCATGTAGCCGACTCACGGCAGGGTTTCTTGGTGAGCGTGAATACAGTAGGGATATCAACAATTCTGTCTTCCGCATTTATGTTAGAACATGTTTTATATAATGTTGGTGTAATTAAACGTAGGGCTCATTAATCTGTAATCTGGCGTTTGCCTGTGAACACCAAACATGTGATGCTGCATGCTGATGGTAACATATGGCAGCTCCCTTGATGTGACAGATGGCTAGTGGCACCCTGATTAGAGGCCCATTTGGACACGGTTCGAAACGGGCGGAATGTCAGCCCTGCGGTGAAGGCCAACCGAAACATGTCACATGCCTACGACGGAGCACATCTGCCAAACAGAGCGGCACTGAGCCGAAAGGACAACCGCTCAACGGAGCCCTGCGTCTGACCACTGGGAGGGTCCAACCATTTATGTATTTTTCCCAAAGCAACGTCGACCTCACATACTTTCTGTGGTAGACTCCCCAGCATCAATCTTACTGATCCTTCTCATCCAAATGCATCGGTGTGAGTCACCACAAGCAAAAACCATAAAGGGGGTATAAAGGTATAAAGCCTTGGAAACTTAAACACTGAGTCAGCTGTTAATTACGTAATTGCTATGAAAGAGGCCTATAACAAATTTTCAGTTTTGTTTGTATTAATATGGACAGACACAAATCTTAAAAGATTGTTTAACTAAAAACTATAACAAATGTTATCAAATAAATTAGTGTGACTTTACTTGTCGTACCTTCACGTAAATCCTTTCCTCCACTATGATTAGTAAAGAACTGCGTGCGAGCACCATTCAGGTATCACGTTGTGGAGGGAACCCTGGCTGGCTTTAAAACTTCCGCAGAGTTCAGGGATTTCCTTGCTTTTGTGTGTGCTCCGTACGATAAGACAAACGCTATCTATTGAACACTGCAAGTCAGAAGCAGCTCTGGTGTTGGTACACTGCAGAAAACACATGAAAAGCCCAGTGCTCCACTAATGGTACCTGTGTGCTACGGTCTCTCTAAGATTAATCCATAAATCAGAACCAGAGTGCAATACATTGCTTCTTTAAAATGTTACAAATGTATCTTCTTTAAGCAGACTTATCACATTAGTTTTAATTTGGTTTCATTGTGATCAAGTGGTGTACGAATATATACCAGCTCTTCTCTTCGCTAGCGCCTATATGGTGAACGAAGTTCCGCTTGCTTTGAGGACTTCATAGTCCCTGTCCGCATTCCACAAGCAACTGAAGACACATCTCTTTTGGGTGCACCTTAGAACTTAAAACCTCTAATCTTTTCATCTATGCTTCCATTCACTCCATTGTTGTAAGGCTGTTTGTTTGTACATGTTTTTCTAGTTAATTCAATACTTAAATTTTATATGTTCATGCTTTACTTGTATGACTTTGAGACAATGGCTTGACTTAACCATGTGCACTTTGACTATAGGACAGCACGTACTGTCAGTTAGATTCTCTGGCACTGTGTGACCCAGTTTGTGACATGCACGTGTACTATTATTCATTGTAAGCTGCTTTGGACAAAGCCGTCCGGTAAATGAATAAAATATAAATGAATATGAATAAATCTATTAAAAATAAATTAATAATTTACTGTGTTTGAAATTTGCACACAGACAAAGTTTTAAAACAAAAAATCCTCAAAGAGTTTTTGTGTTTGTGACAAGTTCAGTTTATCTTTACCAGCTGGGCTGTTAAACTTGTTACGGAACACCTGTTGACTGGAAACTGCCTTTGTGCAGTTTTTAGCTCAAACTTCATTCAGTTTCGTATCTCTGTGCGCCAGCACTTCCCGAATGTATGACCAATCAGAGCACAGCTTTTGAGTCTGTTCAGTCAAACTTGTCAGCTTGTCACTTGGACTGAAGGAGGGCTGCTATTTTGGACTGTACGGCCAGTGAAAGTTTGTATTACCAGGTTATGATCAGCTCAACACTCAGTAATTCTGTAAGTAAGAACAATAAGAAGCCGTGCACGAATTCCTATCAAGGCTGGCACTCAAAAAAAGGCATGACCCGAAACAATACACAAGGCAACATCCATCCTATGTTTAACCACACCTGAGCTGGGTTTTCTGGCTGTGCTATAAAATATTCCATTTAACCAATTAGCATCCCTGTTATTTAAGTGATGATTAGTCTCTAAAAAGATCAAATGGTTGCATTTTCTCTGATGACGCCTAAAGTTATTGACATCAAATAACTGCTAATCCTGAGGGTTTTGTGTTTGTGTCAGTTAGTGAAACTAGTCACAGGCTTTGCCAAAAAACCTTAGAAGTTTTAAATACTTCCCATATACTGCACACATACTGATATTAATTGTATTTAATTCTAAAATTAGCATCTTCAAAATGCTGTTCCTTGCACAGATTAATTATTATTAGCAGTTACTTTCATTATGTACTTAGCAAGTGCTCTTGTATAAAGCAACTTACAACATTTCACATACACGTTACAATGAGCTAGCACTGGGTGTCTTGCTCAAGGACACACCTTGTATGATGTGAACCAGAAGACTTCTGTATCACAGCCAGATGTTCTACAGATTGAGCCACCAGGCCATTGTAAATTTCCATTTACAAAACAATGTTTTAAAGTTGTTTTAAAGCCTTCCAACAGACTGTCTCTCTATATATTTTTTTTTCTTCATGATGACCGGCTGCCAGTGTGACGCCTGGTCTAAGAAAAGTAAATCTGTACTTTAGAACTTTTCACCTGCTGTGAAACAAACTGTCTTGGAGATTAACACCTGTTTCATCCAACACAACCTGATTAGGGTCTGCTGTAGCGAATGGTATGTTTTCTGGGTGAATGATTCAACACAGCAGGGTATATTATATAAGGCTTGTCTATGCTCACGTATACGGTTGTGTGTGTGTTTTCATCTCGTATATGTGCATCCATGTTTTACAGCTCAAACAGGAACAACAGGTGCTCAAAAACACCAGAATGTGAAAGTGATATTTTCGTTTCCACCAGTTTATGTAATTGAGCCTGTGTCACATACTTCTGCAGACTGGAATGCAAATAGCTGCACAAGGTCTGCCTTCCCATCACCAGCAGCTGACATTTCCTGAATTGATATCTGAGATTAATTCCAGGCCTCAGCAAGACTCTACGAGCTGCTAGAGCACTTTGTGTAAATGCTGGGAGCTGATTTAACAGAGACTTCACAATGTTCTGGGAGACTTTGGCTGTGTTCCCAACTCATGCATTTTTTGAAAGTGTCTGTGGAAGCACGCTCGGTTTACAGAGCGATATTGACCCGTCCGGTCTTTAAATGTCTCTAAATCCGTTACCGGCGTGGTTTAAAGCCAGGGAGTAATTCTGGCCATTCACCAGAACAACAGCAGAAGGACACTGAAGGTCAGGCTGCGCGTTGATTTCCTTGTGAATGACTGACATTTACGTGAGCTCCTCTCCCTGCTCCGGCCCCACAGTCAATTAGCCTGTTGCCTTTTCAAACGCTAAAAAAAAAATGCTTGCAGCGAACCCGCTGTGCTGTCAAGGTGTGTGTAATCGATTTGGGTGTAACCAGCATCTAAATTAAAAAACTGTGTACATCCTTAAAAAAATTACCCTGTTCAGGGCTGGACTGGGAAAACAATCAGTTCTGGCCGTTTTGATCCAGGTGGCCCACCACTACAATCCAGAATCGGCCCATATATTCATAATAGGTTATAGCAGCCCCAAAGTTCATCGGCCCACTGGGGAAATGCCTGGAATGGCAGATTACCAATCCAGCCCGGCTATTGTGTATGTTATGGTTAGTAGGTCTGACGGCCATCCACGCACGAGGTCGGCCAGCCAGCAACTCTGGCATTTCACAGAACATCCTGATTATAGTCCGCTTATGACCCTGTTGTCTTCAACAGTTTGTCATATTTATTTTCGAAAAACTGAAAAATTTACTTGAAATAATTGATTTAATGATAAAGTTTGTATTTTGATATACTCTTCACAAGGGACTATAGTTGTACAGTTCTTAACTGATTCCAGACTTCATTGTGCTAATAAATTAAAGTAAGCACTAATGAATATAATGCAGTGGTATAATTACCACTATAATTATAACGTCACATAATTTGCGGATGGATCACCATCACTGTGACAAAGTGGTACAGCCTGTCTGTTTTAACCACACTCCAGGAGGCCACAATAGGACTGTCACATGTTTTACAAAAGGACATACATTTTTATATAGCGGTACATTTTCATGTTGCTTTGGCAATGAGACAGAGTTGAAGAGTTTGTGAATAGTAACCAATGGTAACCAAGTCTTTGACTGATTCTTTTTCTTTCATATTTGGCGATCCCATTTTCTTTTTATATTTGCCATCACAAATGTCTCTTTCTAAGATCCCTTTTCAACTGAATAGAAATATATATATATATATATATATATATATATATATATATATAAAAACAAAAAAAAGTATAAAAAATATATGAGAAAGAGTTAAAAATAATAATAGGCACAGATAACACA
>JABJVR010021642.1:0-38505 GCA_025773905.1 Chitala chitala
CACACACACGCGCGCGCACACACACACACACACACACACACACACACACACACACACACACACACACACACACACACCTTAACAAAAATATGGTACAACTCCAAAAATGAGGAACTGGCACAGGTAAACCAATGAAAAAAGTCTCTTCTGTTTTCTTTTTTAATTCACATTTTTACACAAATATGGTATATAAAAGAACTGCATGTACTGTATATGTGAATTGCATAATTTTTTCAGAAAAACAACGGGTACTTTAATTTCATAACAGGCAGAAAACAACATAAATGAATAAGTGAATGAATAAGTGAATTACTTGGGAAATTCATGTTTTCATACCGAGACAGTAGCTTTCAATGTTCGTTTGAAGCAATGTTTGCACTTTTGTTATGGTTTTTGGAATTCTGCACTGATGTGCAATTTAAAAATGGTAATTTTTACAAGATAAAGGCCAGAGCTTGCGCAGACACTCATGAGAAATGAAACAACATCCACACGAAACACAGCAGGACTATACGCAAACCATAACCATTTTTTTGAGCATGAAACATGGAAATTGTGATCAAAATACTTTGGCATGCAACAATAAGCACCGTCCAGGCAAAAAAAAACCTCATATGCATATACCATTAAAATATACCTATAGAAATTAACCATAATATGAACTTGCAGATTGCTAACCACATGTAAGTGGATAGCTATGGCTATTTCAAAACAGCATTTTGTAACTGGATTAAGTCCATTTGTTTAGCATGTTCAACCAAAGTGAGCGTACTTGGCGCAAACAGATTGTGAGCTGTAGGGCTGGATGCTGAAGCAAGAAAAGACGCTGGACTTCTGTCTGTGTGTCTAGACGAGGCTCAGCGACAGGGTTCCTACTACATGCTGCAAAGATGCTGCATAAGAAATGGAAACTCAGACCACGGCATCAACAATTTCCATCTGGCTTACATTTGTACAAACTAAAAAGTAGCAGTCGATACTGATGGGATCATTGTTCAAACAGCACTTCGAACAAAAGGAGAGGCAGAAAGATCTTGCATTAATGAAGAGAACATTAAATCCCCTCTACAGGCCCAGGGCTCTCACACACACGCACGCACGCACACACACACACACACACACACACACACACACCTTACTGACTCCAGGAACTACACTCTTTTGATTCTTCTACTGCATTGATGCCATCATTACAGCCCCAAAGCAGTAAGACAACATATGGTGACGGTTTTGAACAGACGGGTCTGTTCCCTCACTATTGTTTCTAGGTCTGCAAACAATTTCTTTTATTAAAAACTGCTTTGTGACTGTTAAGCAGGACATGTGCCAAAGCCTTTGGTTCTTCATATACAGAAAACAAACAGAAGCACCAACAATCTGGTAAATTACTGGATCATTGTGAACCGAGTACAGTCCAGCTGCTTTAACTAACTGCTACGAAGTGTACGTGAAGAGGAGACGGCCATTCCTTGCTTAGGCTTTGATCATTTCCTCAAAGCCGCACCTGATCACCACCTTACCGTGCTAATGAATTCAAAATTTAAACGAGAAAACATTTAGCTGTAGTAAAGGATGACAGAGATCAAAGAGCACGTAGACCTTGATGAAAAAGGTTCAGGCGCCCATGTGTCGAGTCAGGCAAGCACGAACGATGACACCGTTGAACGAGGTCTTGCAGTCAAGGCAAAACGCAATCATGTGTCATGGCGGTCAGACTGGGGCAAAAAGACAAACAGTCACATGGACATCTAGCGGAGAGAGAGAGTTTATGTTGGAGAGCATACATAAGGCAGGACTCATCAGTTTGGTTACCCATGTTCAATCTACAACCGTAGCAATACAAATAACAGGAATGGTGATTTTTCCCCACACACCACGTGAGTGTGCTCAATTATTGAAAAGTCCCACACACTAATGCACATGCATGCATATATATACAGACACACACACACAGTTATAAAAATGAAAATGGCAGTTGTGTTATGCTTGTAATTGATGAAGTGAGGTACCCAGGATTAAAAACAAACCTTCAGCTGGATGCGTGACCCCGCTTGGGGATCAGGTGTCGGCACGGAGGAGCGGTGACCAAGAGGAGTGCGCGGGCCGAGCGCAGGACCTGCACACGCCGGGTCGGCAGCCTTAATCTCCCTACTCTGCTCTGACAAATGGGATCTTCAAACTCAGCAACCAGCCAAACAAGATTACTCTGCCTTGAAACCCCTCCTTGCTTGTGCCCAGAGATTTTGAGAGGCCAGGGGCTGTAGTTTTAAATGGGCCCTATTACTGTCGGCGGGGGAGAATGAGGGGGGGGGGGAATCTGCCATGAAATGGCCATGGTGTAATTGGCTTTCAGTAGTGCTACACGGTCCTGCATTATGTAGGGATGTTCAGCACAGGTGACTGGGATGCTCCTGTTCCATGATGACGTTGCCATAGCTACAAGGGTCAAAGAATGTAACTGAATGCTGACTACAAAAACACACTTCCCAAGTTCATCACACACATAACCACAGCTGCAATGCACACCCAATCCACTTCCAATGACGCTACGTACCCGTGGTGTCTGCCACAAACCCCTACTTGCTGCTAATCAGCTAATCACACTTAGTGTTTTTAGAGTCCTCCGAAAAAAAGGGATCGAACGTGCCCATTTTGCTACAGCAAAGATATGTTTGTTAGCCCGGCTTTTTCAGGTAATCAAAAAAGTTAAAACTTTTATATACCACACTGATGTGCTGCTGTGTGTCAAAGTGAAGCCCTCCACCAAAGTCTTTTGGGTCAGTACCAGGATCTCACATGGAATTACACATGTAAATCAGCTGTCACCATGGCAACAATGCCAACAGGCTAAGAACCCTGCTCTGACACCAAGCCCCCACCGCTCAGAGTGCACCCCTCCCAGCATGCCCTTTGTGAGTCCTGTTGCTGTATCTTAATCTCCTCCTCCTTTTGCCCACATCTATTTCATGTCTCAAATTCACCACAGGGAGGGGAGAACATTAGGAGCAATACCAAAAAGTTTGAGGAGGGGCTTTTTGACAGGAACCTCATTCTTAGCAATCTCTTCAAGACAGACTAAAGATCAAGTCCGGCTCATTGAGCTGAAGCGTAGCAGGACTACCTAATGTGTATCTGAAGCCAGAACAGGAACAAACACAGCTCACACAGTCACACTAACCTGACAATTATTGAAGACTGATGAGGACATTCAGAAAACTAGCAGGCTTTTAAGTATCACTGACATGAATTTCATTCTTACACTTAATTTTTAAATGTAATTCACATTATGATATTATAAAGGAATTGTAAGCAATATGGTCACTACATAACTGAACCAAAAACTGAACATCCCACCATTTTCTCAATTATCTGTACCCAGATCAGCATGATGGAAAAGCAAAGGCCGCTACCTTTAAGAGGACGGGACAGGGACCCATTCAAACTGAAAGCTCCCACAAAGACTTACAGTATGTCCACGCTGCACTTATCAGGCTGTGTGATGTCATCTCCCTCCAGTCATGCTGTGTTTCTGTACCCTCAGTTTCTGCAGGCTAGCCTATCAGAGCTCACGAGACAAATGGTCATTATCTGCAGGCTAGCCTATCAGAGCTCACGAGACAAATGGTCATTATCTGCAGGCTGATTGTTCATTATACTAGAACCTGCAGCCCTTCAAAGAGTAGCATATGGGCACTCATGTGCACCCTGACCTGACCCTAATCTTCCTCTCACCCATTTACAGCTAGTGCTCTAGTTACAAGTAATCATCGCTTTCTTATTGCAAGTGCAGCTAAGACAACAATTAACAAACGAAGACAAATATGTGACCTTGAATGGCCACTACTCTCTGCCCCATGAAGCTTAAAATAAACATGGGTAAAGGGAGAGCAGTTAATAATTTCACTGGAAATGTTAAATGAATACCACCAGACTCATCCAGTCTCCCTGAGTAAAAACAGCCCAAGAGGTAAGCACAACACCAGAAGAGATTTCCACTCTGAAGCAGCTGTCCTAACAAAGGTCTCACTTCACAATCACAACAATGTCTCAGGGCACAAAAATTAGAAATACTCAACTTCTTCCCTACTCAGCAAAACACTCTTAGAACAGAAGAGATTAAATGTCACAGTGCTGCCAGCTGAATAGCTGAATATTTAGCCCTTTTGTGGTGTGTGTGTGTGTGTAGCTCCTCCCCGACACACACAGTGGTCTCAGGCCCGATCTAAGCCGGCCTGGCTCCAGCCAGTGCAAACAGCGGTTAGGCAGATCCAGGAAGTTCCCTGGCTTTCAGGAATTTGTCTCTGCAAATACATCTCATTTCCCCTGTAAACAGCTGCATAAGGCCATGTGCACCTTTCCACTCCGTGTAAAAACAGAATAGTAATCCTATGTCTTCTGAGGGCTTTACTTTGCTTTACTCCAACATTGGAACACTTGACTAAGGGATAAGTGATGGATCCTTTGGCCTCCTAAACTTACCAAGACCACCAATATCCTGAAAAGATATTTTTACATTAGTTTCCCGGCTAACAAATAGGTGAGATATTTACCAACCTTGCACAGACTTATTATTCTTATTAATTTGCTTAGCTAAGATATTGCTGCTGCTACACAATCTTTACTGTTTATACATCTGGAGATTTTAGTGAAACAACTTGTTCCTGAAGCCAGACACATCAGGACCCCTCCTGAGACACTAGCTGACATCACTCAGATTAGGCACTCAGCTTCTTAACCATGACACTACTGCCACATCATGAAGTTGAAATGGATTTCAGCAGTTTATAACACATTATATAACATACACTGCAGGTACAGTGTACATTAACTGCTTAAATGAATTTAGGAAATAACACTGCAAGACTCTTCAATGCAAATCTCAAGTGACATAATGTGTTACACCCTCTTCCAATTAAAGAATTCAATAATTTTTACACACAAAGTGCTTTAGAAAATGTACTGATCACTCCAAAATTTGATTCCAAACCAATTTTAAGATGTATTGACATATCACCAAAAGGAGTCACTCCTGAATGTAATTCTTGCAGACAACACAGCATCTGTTCATTATATTGGCAGTTGGCAGTACTTTCCTTGCTTAACAATGCTGGTACATCTTATTTCAAAGACATGACCACTGCAGGGTACTGGCCTGACCACAGCTGTATGGACAACCCATCACCCCATCCATTGGATTCCCCCTGTCACCTGGGGGGAGGGAACAGTAAAGGAGAATAGACCACAAAGCATGAGCCCAGTCTGGATGTAGGAACTGCTTAAAGCATTCTGACCGAACCAGACTTGGTTTGAGGCTCCACTCCAAATTTGTGTAAGATTTACTCCCAACCTTAGCCTCTCACAAGGCACATGAGTCAGTGGGGTCATGCACAGGGACGTGGAAAAAGCGGCAGGGGGTCACTCCACCACTGAAGCACCAATACAATACTGCTCGTTTTGTCCAAGCGCAATTACCTGACTCGTTTTGGGAACTCACATAACAATAGACACTGAAATTCTGAAACCATGCAAACCTCATCTAATGTTTCATTTGTAGAACAATTCCCGACATGTTTTTAGCAGCGTATTCAGAAATCAGCAACATTTACTGTTAACAGTCAGAGAAAATCCAAAGCTCCATCTACAAGGGTGCCACCTAGTGGCAGTCTTAAAGGCCATTCACTGAGGTGCACAGAGCTTTGTTCCCAAACGACAAAAATCACTGGTCTTTTTATTACTATGTGATCTTACAGATAACCAGCACATCACAGGGTGCAACCAATCCATGAAATAACATTCAATTGGAGGCAATTCTTGACTGCTTTTGCCTTCAAGAGTTCAATTACAGTTTTCAACAATTGTTGAAGAGGGTCTGATTTTCCAAGGTTACATATCATGAGGTTATTACACTGAGGATGTTATAACTATTTATTACATGGAATTTTATAGGTTGTCATGAATTGCAGGAAGACAGAGGCGGTGTAGAGAGCGCCAGGAGGATGTTAGACAGACATACATTATAAGGACCTCTCTGGCATCAGCCTGATGTTCATATCCCTGGTAACTATGGTAATACTTTGTGCTCAGAGGTACAAATTACCCACAGTAAACTGGAAGAAGGCGGCACCCCTCTTGTTACTGACTAAATGACCATGTTTGCAGATGTCAGCAGTTCAATTCAAATGCAAATGAAGCATGATGTACGTTTGGCTCAGGGCTGCCTCACGAACGCTCGCTTTACGGGGAGGCTTTCCTCGCGGGCATCTGACTTCATCGAACAGCGACACGTGATGAACCACAGCATATTTCCCTCCGTGCCCGACGGACGACACTTCAGGAGTGTGATTTTAGTGTGGAAAAAAACACGCCTCCCATTCAGACCTCCTCACACACAAAGCCTGATCAGGACCACCGCACCTCAGACGGACTTTTAACCCAAGTAGCCACTCAATAAGCAATAAGCAGGAGCCTTGGTACTGGCACCATTAGGGCACATATTAAACGTGCATTCAAGATAAAGTAATGCGGATAATTTGGCTCCTTTGATTATGTGTGTGTGCCGTGTATCTCGCCATCGACAGATCCATTAGTGTGCTTTTACTTGGCCTGCTGACTCCAGTGACTACAATCACAACGGCGGCTAATGCACACCACATTACCACCTCTGCCTGTGAGAAAAAACGTTGCAGCAGTTAACTGCTTCTTTTATGCTAATTGAAAAAAAGCGCTTCCTCGTCCTGTGGGTAATTTGGGAGCAGTAACACAGAAAAAAAAATCCCCCTTCACCAAAAGCTGAAGATAGCAAAGAACAGCTGGAATCCAAAGGGGACAGCTTAGCAAAAATAAAAACAGAGCATTCCAGCAGGAGCCCAGCCCTGGGGAGATAAAGGAGAGAACTTTATCCCCCCCCCTTTGCCCCCACCCTAGGGGGATGCCTGGGGGGAGACAGAGCACAACAACCAGGGCCTGCCTGTGGAATGTCCACAGGGCATGCAGAACCAGCCAGGCAGGTGATAAGTCTGGTGAGAAACATTCGTGTGTGGAGGATCGTCTGGCTTTGAGACTTTGAAGGCTGCTCAAGCAGAGCAGGTGTATGCCCCCCACCTGGCATCCCTGTGGTTACCTTCTACACCTCCTACCAACCTACCTCCAGGCAACAGCAGCAAAACCCAAGTCTTGCCTACCGGTTTTGGTGAGCGGGCTGGAGAAGAGCTGCTGCAGGAGCTTGTCCTCTGAGGTTCTCAACACGACCACGATGTCTGCAGGCAGAGTGTCCCTGTTCTTCTCCAGGAAACTGTCTGCGTCATACAGCACCTGGGGACCGGAAAAGGGGCGTATGCGTCCATGTAACGTCTCTGTGTGCATGGCAGCACTTGCACGTCAATCTAAATACTAACATTCCTACAACACGGAGTCTTACTTTGGGTTCTAGAACAAACCAGTGTGTCATTTTCTTGACTCAAACTTTACAAAACTGCAGAAGTGTCCAGGTTCGAATCCCAGCCCAGCCGCCAGGTGTGTCCTTGAGCAAAACACCCAAACCCTAGTTTCCCAGGTGCTGCATGTGGCTGTCTACTGCTCTCCCCAGGGGAATGGGTTAAATACAGAGAACAAATTTCATTGTAACATGTATATGTAACATATATCTACTCAATGACTATAAAGCTGCTTCCTTTTTAAATTAGCAGGGCCAGTATGAAGTTACATTAAAACTAGATACATTGTGTTTCTCTGTGTTTAGGATTTTTATCAATTCCTAAAATGTCCAAGAAGCAAGACACATGAAGCAACTACCTTGGTATTCCACCACCTACAAAGAAACTCCAAACTGAACCTCAGCATAAGAATTGAGTGCTTGCTGAGAAGTGGCTGCAGGAGGTACCAGGCCTCCAAACATAATGACTGCACAAAGATGTGGTGCAAAATATTCAGTGAAAATCCCAATGGTTCAGATAAAAGCACATAAAAATAGACCCACATCATGATCATACATAATGTTAGAAACAGGAATACAGTGAGGAGAGCAGTCAGGAGGGCAGTGATGAGAACAGCTTGTAAGATAACTGTGCCATGGACAGTATGAGTACCAGACTGGTAATAAGGACATTCTGTCAAATGCCAGAGTGGCAGGCTGACCTTGTGTGTAGACGAGCCATCGGACCCACTAACCATCAAGTCTGGATTGGTAATCTGGCATATTGTGGCATGTTGGGGATGATACAATGGATTATTATTATATAGACTGATTCTGAATTGTAGCGGTGGGCCACCTGACCCACAAATACCAAGGCTGATTTTTTGTCCCAGTCCAGACTTGTTGAGTACCAAGCAACATCTCCAGATGCTCCTTTGAGAGCTAGAATTAAAAAATTATGTGCCGCCCTGTCTATGTGCATTCACACACAGTGCAGTACAGCTGGGCTTTGGTGAGGTCATAGTGTGACTGTTCCCATCTTAAAAGATCATGTCAGAAGTGGACAGCAACAAAAACATGTTTTAACATTCCTGGAAATTAAATCACCAAAATAATGTACTTACTGGTAACATTTTGATCTAATTAAAGTGAAATAAATGATAAAAAGAACATGTCAAATTCAAACTATGTTCTCTGGCATCCCACTTTTCAAGCTAATCACGTGAAACAATGCCTGAGGACTTTAACCGGGATTTCACATAAATGCTCTCATGTACCTTACACTGGTACACATTTCAAAATCCCACAGTTTCCTAAGGGTGTGCAGATTTTTATATCCACTGTACCTGTCGTGTGTATAGCCTACACGTCCTACCTAATGTATATCCTACCTGTCCTGTGTACAGCCTACACGTCCTGCCTAATGTATATCCTACCTGTCCTGTGTACAGCCTACATGTCCTGCCTAATGTATATCCTACCTGTCGTGTGTATAGCCTACCTGTCATGTGTATAGCTTACACGTCCTGCCTAATGTATATCCTACCTGTCCTGTGTATAGCCTACCTGTCCTGCCCAATGTATATCCTACCTGTCCTGTGTATAGCCTACCTGTCGTGTGTATAGCCTACACGTCCTGCTTAATGTATATCCTACCTGTCCTGTGTATACCCTATCTGTCCTGCCTAATGTATACCCTACTTGTCCTGAGTAGTGTATAACCTACCTTTCCTGCCTATTGTTATTACCCTACCTGTCCTGCCTAGTGTATACCCAACCTGTCCTGACTAGTGTATACCCTACCCGTTCTGCCTAGTATATAACTTACCTGTCCTGCGTAATGCAGAATTCCAAAACAGAGTTCAACACACTTTGGTCTCCAAAAGTACTTGCAACGCAGATTGTCTTCAAACTTATCTTAAACGAAAAAGAGAAAAAGCCTATATGAATACAAGTACTACAGTTAACTTTTTAAGATCTTTCAGTTCCATACCATTTTTTCCTCTAAATTTCCCATGTGATGCTGTTTCTTTCCTGTAAGTACACTGTGTAGTTGTCACATAAAATGAGTTACTTTATGGCAAAATTCTGCTTTCGCTGTAAACAACTGCAGTACATATTTCAGACTAATTAATTCCAATTATATACCAAGACATAATATAACAAATATAACAAGCATTGAAAAAAAGACAATCACTGTATTATCTAAGTTTTGAGTTTGAGACCACTTAATTAACTCCACCAAGTCTGTAGGCATTTCAGTCCAAGTGAAGATGGGGCCATAACAGACAAATCTGAGTAGAGACCAGCCGAGACCACAAAGTCAATATTGTAAAGTGTTCAGCCTTCACAACTAAACAAAATGTGTGAATTGTCATGTATCAAAGAAACCTTCATTGCATTCTGTCATTTATTTATCAAGCTCAACAAGTCCGATGTCGAGCAGCCCAACTGTGCTGTGCTGTACATAATCAGACTTGTGTTGTTTTACACTGTTCTTGGACTCAAGTTCACTGTCAAGCGCATGTCCTGCACGTCACAAACATGTCATGTTAATGTCCCAAAAAAGCAGCACCAAATTTCTGGGGGTGCATATCAGTAAAGACCTCTCCTGGACAACCAGCTTCACATCACTGACCAAGAAAGCTCAGCAGCACCTTAACTTCCTCCACAGACTGAAGTGGGCAAGAGCCCCCGCCCCACCCCCCACCCACCCATCCATCCTGTGCTCCTTTTGCCACGGCGGCATTGAGAGCATCTTGACCAGCTGTCTCACTGTGTGGAATGGGGGCTGCACTGCCTACAACCGACAGACCCTACGGTGTATGGTAAACACAGCTGAAAAGATCACTGGTGTTCCACTTTCCCCCCTCCAGGACATACATAACATCCGCCTCACCTGAAAAGCAACCAGCATTGTGTGGGACTCCAGAAACCCCTTACAACCCCTTACAAAGTTTCTCCAGCCTCCTCCCACCCATGCCTGCTCCTTCAGACTTAAGAACAGTGTTATCCACCAGGCTGTCAGGAAGTTGAAATCCCTCCCCTGTCTCCCTCCTTTTAACTTTAAACTCTCACTACCTTCTTTTCATCAGAGCACACACTAAAGCACTTGTCAGTCAAAGAACTCTAAGGAATGTAATACCATATGCTGTAACTGTAGAACATCGTTACTGTACATTTGCACTACGCAATTCTGGTTCCACTTCTGTTATGGTCAAACAGCTGAGGCACGTTTTGTTACTAATGTAAAATTATCTGCACTTTTTTGTATTTTATAGCATTTTAAAATTTTTATATATTTTGCACTTGGGTTTGGAAGGAAACGATTTTTCGATTCCTCCTTATGTCCGGAACATAAGGCAAACTTGACAATAAAGTTGCCTTTGATATTTGGACGGATTTGTACTCGGACTTGACCTGGACTCGCGTGTTATGGACTCCGTATTATGATCTTGTGTGTGACTCTTTTTGGGCTTGGTATTGACTCAGACTCGGACGCCTCAGGACTTGATCAAGTTGAACTCTGAGTGCACTCAAACCCAGTATTTAATATATGTTCCATCTACAGATATATGTGTAACCAGAAAATTGTTCATTTCAAAAGAATTAGAAGAAACAGAATTCCAGCTAAAAAATTTAAATATTAAAACAAAATGCTGTTTAAACAACCAGTACTGATCATGAGCAGAAAAAAAAGAGCAACATGCACAAAAATAAACAGAAACCACATGCAAAAATAAACAGAAACCACATGCAAACAAAAGCCCAATCAAAATGGAAGGCTTCTCCCACGCAGTAGACACCCTGCTGGTCCTCACCCACAAGCGTCTGGTCGCTGGCCTGGGGGAAACGGCTCTCCTCATCCAGGAGGGACAGCAGCCCCATGGGCTTCTGCAGGAACATGTCCAGTATGGGACGGTTGTCCTCGTAGTGGACCAGGCTGGCATCGATGTCCTCACTCTGGTACTCCATCTGAGCAACAAGGGGGTTTGGTTAGTGTAAAGGATGGCACAGTTTACAGGCACTCAGAACTAGCTCTGAAGGTGCCACATGTGGTTGGCTGCCCCCAAGGGATGGGTTAAATGCAGAGAAGCAATTTCTGGCTGTGATTGATAAAGTACAAAAAAATATATTTAATAATGACATCCTAACCATGTGAAATAGTGCATAAAAACAATAGCGACAGTGGACAGTGGGATGCAATGTCTGTAAATCAGAAAGGCTTCCACTGCAATAATCAGAAATCTAAGTTATCCTTTGCAGAAAACTTCGGTCTCTCTACAAAACGTGGAATCTGCAACAACGGACTGTTCGCAGACACCAGAGATGATATTTCACAACAGAGACTAATGAATAAGCAGTTTTCCTTTAAAAGATTCACAAACTCAGATAAAAATTAATTATAATTTAATGCAACCACTCAACAGAACCTTTTTCCTGTCACAGTGCTTTTCCTCAGCACTGTGACGTCTGCGACTAATGAAGACGGAAAATTACACAAATGGCGTAGTGCAGCCAATTCCTCAAACAAGGCAGCAACAAGTAGGCAACAAGTCAGATATCCATCTGAAACAATGAATCTGAGCAGCTGGAACTGTCATTTGTTTCAGTAAGGCACGCACAGCTTAAACAGCACAGCCTTTATCTCCTGGCCTGCTGCAATCCATCCCAGCTAGGTGGAGGAGACTGTACCCACCTCTGAATATGGCACAGGTAACAACGGGGCCGCAACCCACCTGCTCAAGAGCAAAGATGTGCTGGTTGAAGTAAAACTGGATCTGCTCGTTGGCAATGTTGATGCACAGCTGCTCGAAGGAATTCTTGGTGAAGTTCTCAAAGCCAAAGATGTCGAGGATGCCCACGCTCATTCCACTCTCCGCAGAGCTACAGGACAGAGGAGGAGGAGGGGACATCTTCACTCCTGCAGACGCACCAGCTGACATCCTCACACACGCCTGCTAAGAAACTACACTGACATGATTTTGGGATGAAGACCATGAGACATGGCCCAGCCAAGAACACTGACAGCTGTTCTACAGTGGTCATGTTTCAAATCCTAAAGAGACACCAGCTCCAATAACTAAAAATTCACACAAAGGTCCTCTACAGCAGTGTAAGCATAAATGACAATTTAGCAGCCTATAAGCTTTTTACTATATACTGTTATAATTATTATGTTGGCTGTCCTGAGTAGATAGTGTATAATATTCAAAAGACTGGACACATGCAAGGCAGTGTAAGGACAGAAGGTTCAAATAAGACCATGTGTTAGACTAAATTTCACAATATGGGGACGCTCCTGTCACAGACAGGACAGGCGGTTACAGCCAACATGTGTCCTTCTCATAACCCCACATCCTTCAGCCATGGCTCATGAACTCTCGAACTTCACCTTCTGCTTAGCATGTGTATGCTTATTAACAACTTATTAACAATAAAAAAGCAGATGGTTAACTGAGAATTATCGGTCATGGTTCAACAGCGCCAATAGATAGCATAAGACTTCCTGAATGGACTGAACTGAAACGTACCCAAGCTTTGAAATTAAATAAAAATTTGTCAGAGGCAGAGGTTTTAAATGAAAAATTAATGAAAACAGTGTATCTACTGACTTGTGCATTTGGACTTTAAGGTATAAAAAATAGTACATGAAAACTGAAGAAAAACAAAGTGTAAGAAGAGACGCCCCACCAGATTTTCTTGTCGGGCTGCAGCAAGGTGTTGATTCGGTTTACTATCCAGCTGAAGAGGCGTCCATACAGCGCCTTGGACATGGCGTCCCGCACGTCCGTAGCCTTGTCCACGGTGTTGGTACGTATGATGGTCTCCCCCCGAGTCACCACGCAGTGGGAGGTGAGGGCCTCCTGCAGCTCCTCTGCCCCAATGCTGAGGAGAATGGCAGCTGGAAAACAAGCAGGAATCGGTGAACACAACGCCTCTTTCAAGCAAGAAGAGCAAGGAGCTGCATCTCACAGTGGAACATACAGACCACCTCCTTCTAACTGAGACGAGGCAATACAGACCACCTCCTTCTAACTGAGACGAGGCAATATAGACCACCTCCTTCTAACTGAGACGAGGCAATACAGACCACCGCCTTCTAACTGAGACGAGGCAATACAGACCACCTCCTTCTAACTGAGACAAGGCAATACAGACCACCTCCTTCTAACTGAGACGAGGCAATACAGATGACCTCCTTCTAACTGAGACGAGGCAAAACATTTCTTGTACCCTTACACCTCAACCAAACAAGGAAAAGTGTATACAGAAAAAGCCCTATACTCGTACATAACTGTATGTCTTTGGTTTGCCATAGAATAAAACAAAGGAGCAGTGAAAAGAGATTAATCCTTGCTTATTCTACAAGGATATACTAAAATGGACTGGACAAAAATTGATAGCCCTTGGAATTAAATAAATAATTTGGTCATATTTCAGGCAGACAATTTTCTTTAAGTAGTGTGAGAGATGTGTTCAGTCTTACGATCAGACGAGTGCTCAGTCTGGTGGGTTGTGTTACTGTGTGTATCACACTGAACCTGGACAGGAGAAGGAAGAGCAGAGGGGTGTCTCAGGAAATAAAGAAGAAGGTAACGGCCAAGCATGATCAAGGTGAAAGCTACAAGACCATCTCCAAAGAGTTTGATGGTCCTGTTACCATGGTAGGTAATATAATCAAAAGGTTTAAAGGCAATGGGACCATAGCCAGCCTCACTGGATGTGGTTGCAAGAGAAAAACCTTTGGGTGAACAGAAAGAAATTTCAAACAGTGGAAAAAGAACCAAGTAAAACCTCAAAGGAAATACGAGCTGACCTCCAAGATCAAGGTACAACAGTTTCCTATTGAACAATCTGCTGGAGTCTTAATGAAAGTGAGCTCCATGGTAGAAGACAGGCAGACCCCACTTATGAAAGAAAAACACAAAAAGTCTTGACTGACATTTGCTAAAATACCTGTTGATAAACCAAAGTTCTTCTGGGAGAATGTCCTTTTGACAGATGAAACTAAATTGGAACTTTTTGGGAATTCACAGCAACTGTGTTCACAGCAGAAATAACGCTTGCAAAGAACCATCAATACTGTGAAATATGGAGGACACTCTATTGTGTTTTAGGGCTGCTTTGCTGTACCTGCCACAGGGTGCCCTGAATCTGTGCAGGGCACAATGAAATCAGAAAATTACCAAGACAATCTGGAGCAAAATGTACTCCCAGTGTCAGAAAGTTCTGTCTCAGCTGCAGGTCATGGATCCTCCAGCAGGATGCTGACACAAAAATGTACATCCAAGAGCACCCCAGAAAGGTTTTGCAAGAAAACCGGACAGTACGGAGTGTCCTGATGTGGCCTGCTGCGAGTCCTCATCCGAGTTCAATCAAATCCCTTTGGAAACAGGTGACACTCGCATTTGTGATAAAGCACCCATCAAAGCTGAGGGACTTGCAGCGATGTGCTCAGGTGGAGTGGAAAAAACTACCAGTTAAGTGCAGGACTGTCATTTAAGGCTACAGAAAGCATCTGTTTGCAATTAGTGCTTCAAACAGGTGTGCTACAAAATTTTTAGTGGCCCCAATATTTTTGTGTTAAAAGGCAAAACGTAAATGTAAAATAGACAATGAAGAATGCCAGATGCTTTTGTCAGCTTCAACTTATTTAGGGAAAGCTGATTTATTCATTACAAAAGCGGAAAGGAACCAGTACTTTTGGCAGCATCTGTATAACTGTCACACACAAATCAGCACCCTGAAACTGAGCCTCACACACAGAACAGGTGAACTGCTGTTAGTGGAGCTTGTCTTGGCCCATGCGCCAATGAGACGCCCCCTACCGTTCTTCAGAGTTTCTAAATTAGGCACTTCGCTCTTCTCCGTTTGGTGCTGGGACGTAATGGCAGCAAATTAAATATTTCCCGTGTTAAACTTGGCAGACATAATTTTGCAAACTTAATTCACCAACTGTAAAAAAAAAAAAAAAAAAAAAAAGATCAACTGCATTTCACATTCAACTTTTTAAAACCAAAGACTCCACTTACGGATGAGTTATGTTCCGAGAGGCCGTTCATAAGGTGAATTGTTCGCAATTTGCATGAACACTTTACGTGTGGTACTACAAAGCATTCCTACAGCGTGTTAGTTATATAATAAAGTTGTATTAAAACAGTTGTCTTATGCTAAAAACACAACAAAAAGAACAAAAAAGCATCTACAAGCTGAGTGAACAAGGGGGATAAAATGGCGGATGCTGCGGTGCTGCCCGGTGTATGTAGCGGCCAAACACTGTACCTGACTGGAGAGTCGCACACGAAAAAGTTTTTAGCTGCAGCTCCCCAGTTCCTTTCTCCGAACAAAAATTTAATTTACAGAGGCCTCTGCTTGTATCTATGAATGTTCGCAAGTCAGCTGCTGGTAAGTAGAGTGGCGTCTGTACATCTTCCTATAAGTTTGTTTGTGGATAGCCCGTATTGATTAAAAAATATTAGACAACAACATTTTTGTTGCAACAAGCAGCCTGGTGGTTCGATGGGTAGGGTGTTAGGCAGGAAAGCAGAAGTCTGCTGATTCAAATCACAGCGCGGTGGGCAGGTATGTCCTTGTGCAAAACACCCCACATTAACACCCCAGGTGCTGTGTATGGCTGCCCATTGCTTCGCCCCCAGGGGGATGAGTTAAGTGCAGCCAATAAAGTTTGTTATAACATGTATATGCACGCAGTGACAAAATCTGATTATTAATATCACTGTATTGCTTTTCATACATGGACTGATGGGAAAGGCAACGCCGCATTAATCTATATTATTGATTAACAGAACAAATGATCAAACTGTTATATTACTTATCTTGTAATGTTAAAAAAGCAAAACACCTCAACATGCCCACATGTAAGATGACCAACCGCCACTGAAAACACCCCAACCAAACAAATGTGTTTGTGAAAAACAGCTAAAACAAATAGCAGTGTGTGAGACAGCCTAGACTATCTGTGAACATCACTGTAACGTATATATTACATAAAATGATCTACCTCTACTAACATCACTATTACATTTACATGTGTAGGAAATGGCCAGCGGCCTCTGTGAATGTCAACAGAACATGTGAACATGTGAACATGGGTATGAGTAGATTTACGTCCGTGAACATCACTACATTTAGACATGCGCGACAGGAACTAGGCCTCGCCGCACACATGGGCGAGATCACCCGCCGCACACACGGGCGAGATCACCCGCCGCACACATGGGCGAGATCACCCACCTCCTGCGTGAAGCCAATGATGCGAAAGCAGTCCTGAATGGCGTCAAACTGCTCCTTGTACGACTTACTGGACACGATGCTAGGCATCGCTCTGATCTGCTCGTTGTCGACGTACCTGCAAACAGCGAACGAGTGTGACGGACACTCAGGGAACATCCTTTATGGAAAAAAAGCACTTTTAGAAGATGGACATCATTTCAGCATTATCTTTAATTACATTACAAGAACAAAAAAGAATGTATTATCAGCAACTAAATTACATTCTCGCGTACTTTCTAGAACCTTCTAAATTACACATTGAGACTTAACTGATAATGGACACCGCAATACCTAGATAAGGCAGTATATTTTTAAGACAGTAGATATTTTTTAAACACATAGCTCCATTTTAAGATAATTTAACTGCACTTCCATTGATTTTTGGTAAAAAAAAACGATATTTCATTAACAAAAGGTATTAAATTAAAGACAAAGCATTACCTAGGAGGTTTTTTCTCTGGAAGTTTATATTCCTTGAGCTGTGCTTGATGATAAAGCCCGGCATAGATGTAATAAAATATATGGAAATTTTTTTCTCCCCTGGTAACAAAAAAAAAGAAAAAGAACTGATTTTTCCTGTTGATTCATATGGTTAGGATTTGTAGAGCATGTTAAAGAAAACAGTCAGACTGTGGAGAGTTTCCCAGGCATCTCCACAGGTGCACCTACGCGGCCTGCTTGATCACTCTGGACTTTTCCAACAGATACTCCGAGATCTTGGCGCCGATTACGGCCCCTGTAGGCGTGAACTTCATCTCCAGGTACTTCCCAAAGCGGCTGGAGTTGTCGTTGATGGCTGTGCAGGCATTCCCAAAGGCTTCCAACAGAGGGTTCACCTGCAGAACCTTCTCTCGCAGGGTCCGGTTGTTTGCCTGGAGTCGAGACCGAATTAATTACATAATTTATTCATGTGTCCTGCACTCTGACCTTTAGTGAGCTGTGTGCATCCGTCTAACTGTTCGTGTTCATCCTGAGCTACTCCAGCACGTCCTGTCGGGATCAAAACCCCAGCCGGGACAGACAAGCACTAAATGCAGTATACAGGCTAGAAATCCAGTGCATGCCATAAGGTCGGATGCCATAAGGTCGGATCTGTTGTGAATGCATGCTGTATGCTACTGTCGCATGTCCAATCTGAACAATGGAACAGAGCTGAAATGGACTCCTTTCTGAAACGAGGAAGCGTACCTTTCCCAGAAAGGTGAGGTGCTGGACAATCAGGTGTGCACTCTCTGTCTTTCCAGCTCCACTCTCACCGCTGATGATGATGCACTACAACACAATGCTCACAATAATCATCCATCCATTCTCTATACTGTCCATCCATCCATCCATACCGCTTGTCCAATTCAGGGTCGTGGGACGCCTGGAGCCCATGTCAGGAGGCACAGGATGCAGAGCAGGAGACACCCTGGGTGGGGCACCAACCCACTGCAGGGCACATGCATGCACACACACACACACACACACACACACACTACGGGCAGTTTAGAGATGCCAATTATCCTAACCTGCATGTCTTTGGAATGTGGGAAGAGACCGAAGAACCCGTAGAAAACTCTCCAAGCACAGGGAGAACCTGCAAACTCCACACACACAGACCTGAGGCAGGAATCAAACCCCTGGCATGGAGGTGCAAGGGGACGGTGCTGACCATCACACCACCATGCTGCCTCACAATAATCAGGGTTCACTCTATTTCTCAGTCACTACTCTTTGTTATAAGATAATCCTACACTGGCTGAAGCACTGTATGTCAAGCCATGTACAGATGCGGCAGTCAGCTCTATCCCACAGTTATGCTGTGACGCAAAACAATTCCTAGAAGATTCATCACTGAGTAACCATCTAAGTACTCACCAGAGAGGAACGTGCATGCACCAATGTTTACAGAACTTTCCAGCTACGTCAAGTACTCTGCTAAACTGCAGCCCTGAGCCCTTAGTTTAGGGGACTAATCATCTGTTGCCCTGGTTTCAGGGGGAAACATCGGTGTCGTGAGGAGCTGACACCTGCTCACAGAACTTGAACACATGAGCTTTGCCATGTTTGTGCATACTGTTTGCGCTGCTGTTCTTCACCTGGTCCTTGCAGAAGGTCACCATGCCCTGATACGCTGCATCAGCAGTGGCGAAGATGTGAGGAGGATTCATCGAGCGCTTCGCTCCGTGGTACAGCTTTGAGAACTGGGAACAAAGAGCAGTGAAAACAAGCGAAAATTCTCCCACGCTGCGTGTCACCTTCACCCGAGTGTGGGTGAGCATCTCTGGATGTGTTAAAAATACACAAAACTCTGAAAAGCAACAATAAACAGCCGATACAACATATAAACAAAAATGGACAACAGACAGTACAAAGACAAAAACATAATTTCTGTTTTTCGTATTCAACTATTTAAACAACTTTCCCTAAGAGTTTGCTTGTGCATAGTCCACATTGGGTAAGAAATATCACATTAGCTGCAGCAATTTCACTGTATTGACTCTTACACATTGACTGACATGGAAAGACCACTATAGATAATTACTGTAATTCAGTAAGGATTACTACAATACTGTTGTAGTAATAGCAGTACCAGCAGAATGCTATCTGATACACATCTGTAGATGAAATGGTCATAAAATGAACAGATGAAAACTTCAGGTCCAAAAGTGAATTAGTGAAACAACAGTCATTAAGGACATTGCAGGGAGACAGATGGCTGGGTCACACTGCCTCATTCAGGAGGGAGACAGATGGCTGGGTCAGACTACCTCATTCAGGAGGGGGACAAATGGCTGGGTCAGACTGCCTCATTCAGGAGGGAGACAGATGGCTGGGTCAAACTGTCTCTTTCAGGAGGGAGACAGATGGCTGGGTCAGACTACCTCATTCAGGAGGGGGACAAATGGCAGGGTTGGACTGCCTCATTCAGGAGGGATATTACAGGGAGACAAATGGCTGGGTCAGACTACCTCATTCACGAGGGAGACAGATAGCTGGGTCAGACTGCCTCTTTCACGAGGGAGACAGATGGCTGGGTCAGACTGCCTCTTTCAGGAGGGAGACAGATAGCTGGGTCAGACTGCCTCATTCAGGAGGGGGACAAATGGCAGGGTCAGACTGCCTCATTCAGGAGGGGGACAAATGGCAGGGTTGGACTGCCTCAATCAGGAGGGAGATTACAGGGGGACAGACGGCTGGGTCAGACTGCCTCATTCAGGAGGGAGATTACAGGGGGACAGACGGCTGGGTCAGACTGCCTCATTCAGGAGGGAGATTGCAGGGGGACAGACTACTGGAACAGATACTTGGATGAAAAGGAAACACCCTGATCATGTCAGAGTGGCCGTTTCACACAGAGTAACACTCATTGCAGTTCTGAAGACAGCTCTGATGAGTAAAAGGCAGTCTGTAGACCATTTCTGGCAGGGACACTATGTTCAGAGAGTAGAGTAGAGTACTTCCTGGTTAGTATGTTTCCATAAAATTTCCCAGAAGCAAAATATACTGTATATGGTATATGTCAAGAAGGTCAGGTATATATGTTTTTGGCAAGTAGTACCTGAGGGGAGTATATCCTAAGGTTCTGAAAAGGATTAAGAGCGATGAGGATGTCTCCAACATAGGTGTAGATCTGGAGTTCCTCATACCTCTTCTGAAGATGTGTGATTATGACCTCCTATGGAGTAAGACCACCGCAACAACATACATTCAGGTATCCGAAACCACACACCTCCAGTAAGTCCATGACAGCACTGCACAAGTGTGACCGTGTTGGCCTACCTCGTTTAAAACCTCGAGATTCACCAAGTCATCCTCAGGACAGCTATCCACTCTCAGCGTCTTGCGTGTACTGATCCTCTCATGCCTACAGCAAGTGGGTGCAGCAAGAGAAATCATTTGCTTATCATTCAGGCTGCGAGGTAAATGATCGTGGCAGTCACAGAGAAGAAGGCCTGATAAGAAACAAGTTTAGCCACATATCTCTTTTGCTCTTACACTAACAGTCTGGTCTGAGTCTCTCCCCTGGGGTCTCATTCCCTCCGTCACCTATCTTGGCTTCACCACATCTCATACTAGACCTCATCCCCAACAGGCCTCAGGCTATCCATTTCAGGCCCCCACCCAAAGGTCATGGGTGGACTCAGAGGTCTCTTAGCAACAGCGGACATCTTGTAACAGACACACCTATAGGGTCCAGCATAAGATCATCACATGGCATGGTGTGTGATCACAAACACAAGTAGATTTTTAGTCCGTATGGGAGAGAGCGAGAGAGACACTGTGGGAAACATAAAGGCTCCTGGGAATGCAGACCTTGTGAGGATGTTCTCATAAACACTTCATGACTTTTTACATAAAATGTCATGAAAATCTTAAGATCCAATAGTTGTTGGATGGGTTACAAATCATTAGTGCCACTAAAACAGGAGTCACAGATACAGAAATGCTAAGAAGTGTACAAGGAGGGTGGCTTGTTCTGTGTTAAGGGAAAAGCTGCGAAAAAAGAACTGAAAATAACACACATCTGCTCGCTGCAACATCTGTAAACAAAAAACCTCATGTATGCGCCTCTACTACATCTGTCAGCAAACAGTGCATGTTCAAATGGAATCACCTAAATCAGACAATCTCTTTTAGACCACAGTGTACTCAAAGACTAACCAGCTACATCTTTCACTTCTGCCTTTTTTAAGGGAGCTCTTTCCAGTTGTGACACAACATCTTTTTTACCCCGCCAAGGCTTGCCCACCACTAAATGGACGTATTCTATCCTAAATATCAACAATCTGCTATAAGTCGTACAATAACTTACTCCATAGAATTCCTCTATACGTAAGATCACAATCATCCTTATGACATCATACTCCTATGTTTACAAAGCGTTATAGCAACGTAATGAAACTGTTATACAGGAATCTGCATATATGATTGTTACACTCAAGCATAAATTTTTTTTGGCTGTATTAAGGTCTTGCTGCAACTGGCCCATATCACATTATAAGGAGCCCCCAGTGTGGTCCTTGTTGCTCCAGAATACCGGTACTGCCTGCAGAGCTGATTGGGTTGAGCTCATAACTGAGCTTTCTGTAGAACTGCATTGCTCCATGCTCTATAAACTCATACAGAAGATTATACTTTTTTGTTATTAATCATATCTTCTATATTATTACTCTTTAAAGTAATACACAGGTCTCCTATGAAAAGCTGTTTTAAAAAGTCAATTTATAGAAGCTATTTTCTGATGTTTAATCTTTGCCACTAGTAGTTTTAAATGTGTTCAGAAAATCTCAACCACATAAACATAGTCAAAGTATAAGACTAAATTCAAACTTACTACATGACAAATATAAGAATGATAATTGAGCCATTACTGGAGTGATAACCAGATCCCGACCTTCAGTACTTTGACTCCGCCGTTAAGGTGGTGCTCAGAGCTCACGCTAATAGTCATGATCCAAGTAGCTGAGACAGAGTCACTCAGTAAAAGCTGCAGGTTATTTTACAATGAATTAGTCAGCCTCTGTGTGAAGGCTCCATCGCTCATGAAAATTAGTCTCAATGCCAGCCCTATTTCATACCTTATGTCGTTTGCAAAGACAAAGCAGAACCAGACAGGGAAAGCCTGCCACCCAATGGCTAACTGTGGAACAGCACCTCCACCTGCTGCTTTCAATACTTCTTTGGGGTTGAAAAGAAAGGAAGCGCCTTAGGGAAGAAAAGACTAATGTACACAATACAACTGGCTGAGAGCACTCTGTCATAAGGCTGGGAGATATAGTCATTTTCAGCCTGCTCAATATGTCCTAAGAATCAACCTGAATAATGGCAAAACTCTGGCAAGGTAAAGCTCCAGCTCCCGCTTCATCTCCTCAGAGCTTAGAGGTGTGAGTAAATGTGGAACCATTAATACCACAAAAATAAAAGCATTTCTCAATAAGTTATCCTGAAACCAAAGGTTTTACTTGTGAGTGAAGCATCGGTGCCCCCTAGACACATTTCAGACACTCACGCGCTGACTGCTGTGAGCGATATAATGGAGCCAGGGTGACTCACAGAGGGAAACTAGCCAATCAGCTCGCTGTCATGCAAACACCAGAGGACCACAGTATCACATGAGCACTGTAGAGTACCTCCAGGTGAAAATGGAAGAAGAAAATACCACACCAGTAAATGTCTGATCATGTGTTTAGACAGACACCTGTCTTGGAGTAGCATGATGCCTTACACAGACACTTGACAATCATATCAATGTGTTTTCTGGATCCCCACCCACTGAAGGCTCACTTACTTAGTCTTGGTCCTGCACCCAAAATTCTGCTGCTGGTGGATGAGGGATGCGAGTTGTTGCCGTAGCGCCATGTCCTTTCCGTGGGCTTGTTTTATGAAGGGATGCTCTAGGAGATGAGTGACTGATGGACGGGTCTCAAAGTCCTTGATCAGGCACCTGCCGAGACAAGCGTAGAAGGACGTGGAAAGAGCCAAACACACAAACATATACAGAGCTCAAATTTCAACCCCTACACCCTCCCACTGTACAGTATTTCTACCAACAGTGCTTGAGTTCCAGATAAAAGTCAGGTGAAACACCCAAAAGGATCCATTTAACAGGCCACATTCTTCAAAACCAAGTTTAGTGTTTTGATATTGCCATTTGAAAAAAAACAAGCAGCAGACATAGTTCACAGACACTTTGGGCTGAAAAAACAGGAAACAGTGTGAAGCCCAGCAGAAGGACAGGAGACGCTGCTTGTCTATATTGTGTAAAGCAAGAGTGTCCTCTCATTGATCAAGAGAATCTGTGCAGCTAAAAAAAACAGCGTTAACACCAACATCAAAAGAAAGGATGAGATGCTGAGATGGAGACATGTTTAACAATAGGTCCTTCTAAAGAACTCCTTGTAAAATACAAACCTTTAAAAGGTATTTGGACACATACACACAAAGTTGACCTTCTTACCTACCCGAGCACTATGTCCACCAACTTTCAGGATCCTCGTAAGACATCACTGTTGGACGGCGGGTCCTGAACCATCCCTCCTTCTCTTATCCTCTTCTTACTGCCATCACCATAGCTACGCCAGCCCAGCTGGCCAGCCAATACTAATCGCTCACCTATTTATGAGCCCATTTCAAGAGCCTGTGTGCGGTCACTCACAGGCCAGGTGCTGTGACCCTGTCCATGGTGCTGATTCATTCTGTCCCAAACACTGCTGTCTAAAAATCCGCTCACTTTAACATCACTATTTAAAATGGCCTTTACAAACACCATATTTACTTAGTTTCTCAGTGGTTGAAAAAACACAAAAGGTAACTTTGCTGCTCATGTTTAGCTATGACAAATTAGTTACGAAAACATTTTGGTGCTTAAATCCTCTCCTCTGGTCATCTTTTCCCAGGTTCCCTTGAAAAATTGTACCCTTATAAAAAATGTATGTGAACATCAGAGAGAGAACTAAAACAAGACAATGCCCCTTTCAGGTTCTTGTTCCTTAATCGACAGTGAAGCGTCGGGCCTCCAGCCTATCAGCAACTCCATGCTGAAAATTAATTCCCAGAATTCATTAGTGTCAGAACATTAAGCAGGGGTTGTGGCCATTAGCGAGGTGCCACTGTTGGGCTCCTAAACACCAGGCCCACTTTGTCACAAAAGGCAGCTATTTGGTCATACAATTACCGTCAATGATGGTGCATTCATTACCCACGTTCGAGCCCGACCGGAGGAACGGAAGCCCTCAGAGACAACCTGCGTTGCTCGATAACATTGTCTATGTTTACAGCTGATAGGCCTTAGTTAGCAAGCTACACACCACCACACACAAGCTGTCATTTCCACATAGTCCAGCGGGTCCGTGAGACCTGATCGATAGACAATCCGGCATTGTGGAATTAGATCTACGACTGTGAGTGTCAGAGTGCTGCTTATCGTACAGTTTACCACAGTGTTTTTGTTGCCATTTTGTAAACACTGATGATTCATTAGTGGTACGGCAACATGGAGGCGGCATAGCAACCAGGGTAACGTGGTACTACGACGGGAGCACACGGTGTTGACAGGAAGAAAGCGTGCCACAAATAAGATCCTGTTGGAACACTTAGGGAAGGGAGGACCCCATTTCACAGCCCATCTGACAGCAAAAAGTGCGGAGAAGACTGTCACACTCCCTGGCCCCTCTGTGTGTGTTTAATTATGATCGATACTGGTCTGTCATAGCATCAGTGCTACAGAGGAGGCGGGAGGGACTGCGGAAGAACATTCCGAGCTTGAGTAGCGAACTGCTAACCCGGGCCCGGCCCGGCTCATCTCAAAACGCAGCCACGGTGCTACAACTGGAAGAAAACCACAAGCGCTCACATGCTCCTTGACATCACAACGTGCACAATCCAGGGGAGGCATAGCAGTAAGGCAGTACAGCTGTGCGTTGCCATGGGAACGATACTGCACTGTTCCGAGTCATTTTAGCAAAGCTACTCACCTCCTCCTGCCACAAAAAAATACCAGTATGTGAGCAGCATCTTCTATAACGTGTAAACTACAATCACAATATTCCTGTATGGCATTCTGCTGATAATCAGCAACCGGCAGTGAGTTACCTCCAGACCATGATATGAACAAAAGAACTCAGTCTCTACCACACAAAAAATGACTATGCCATTTTCTAAGTGAAATCTGATAAAAGATTGAAATTATATGTCTGCGCTGAACCTGGAACAGATTAAACTCAATTAAACCTAATGTTATCTCCTCACCATTCAGTAATGCACACTTGGCAGTTCCCGCAGAAGCTGATTGTGAAAAAATGGAGTGGAGTGCGTACGGACACCATTGTGAGGAGTGGTGCACTGTTGCACCCTGCGGAGAGGTACACAGTATGAGTTGCCTCAACACAATACACAGCTGTATAAACGGTTGTGGGTTAAACTTGCGTGCTGTTTGTCAGGGAAAACAAAATACAATAAGAAAGGCATCAAAAGAGAAACTGAGTGGAGGATGCAAATATTGAAGGTACAGTAAACCCTGAGGCTAAGTGAGGCTCATTACAATGACAAAGAATTTTGTCAGGAAATCACACACCTCGTCTAACCTTTTCATTTCCAAAAACCAGGAATGCATTTAACTCTTATTAGACGAAATTTCTGATGAGCCCTTTACTTCCTGTCTTTGCTAACCAAGTCTAACTGTTCCTAATAAGAAGCTAATTATTTGCCTTTTCATTTGAATTTTCAGGTCTCAGACTGTTTAATTATGGAGATGCTGCACGGCGTGAGTGTGCCACGCCAGCCAATAGGGTAAACCCTGAGGAGTGCAGAGACTAACTGCTGTATTATTTTACAATAACACGGAGACACTGCTCTGCTCTGTTCTGACTAAACCCTCTTGTCTTAAAGGCATCAACCCTGAAAACTGTGCTGCAAAAAAAAGACAAAAAAAGCAGCAGACTTGAAATAATTACTCAATATGGATGGTGCATGTTTATGGATTTCACCCACTCAGAGCTTTTAATTCATCAGTGCCAGGCGCAAAGCCCCGGTACAATGACAAATGCACAGGTAACACAAATAAATGAGTCAATTACCTCTAATGGCTAGAGGTTTGCTGCTGTGCCGTCTGATGTTTTCATTATAAATAATGAAATAATGGCCCCTGCCTTTCAATCTGTTGAGGGGCTGACGATAACAGTGGGGAGGAAGCCACGACAGAAATTGCTGGTTGAAAATAACAGGGCAGGAAATTGAATACTTTCTCATTCACACGTTTGCCCCACAACTCCAAATGTGGGACAGAGCCCAGGTATTAGGGGTGTATATTTGAAGAAACTACTGCTGCTCCTTTGGCACTATCTGTTTCTCACTGTACGGGGGGGTTATTACTTATCTGCCCTCTGAGGTGCATCTGGCAATTCTCAGTCAAATATATTTCAGCCTTGGAGAGATTTACGGAAATGAAAGGCGATAAACGCTGCGTGATGAAGAGGGGACCTGGTGTTATCTTGTTAAAAAGCAATGAATTTTACTCGCTAGCACTGTAAATATCTGAAAACCACCGGTTAGCAACAGCCACCTACCCACAATTCCCTGTGGCAGAATACAAAAATAATCTGTAGTTTAAGAAAGATTTATAAAAAAAAAAATGCAACTGTGCAGGCAGTGAACATGGACAAAACGTGTGCGCAGACATCTCTATTCGAGAGAATCCTGAAACTTAAGTTATAATAATAATAAACTGCGGGTGACTTTGAATGTGTCTGTGAATTTGCATCACATCTGCCGTGTGGTGGACTGAATACATCATGTGTCCAACCTTGTCAGAAAGTTTATTCTAAAGATAAAAGTTACCCTTGAAGGACAAAACTGCTTGCTTGCTTTTAGAGATAAACAAATGTTACAAATTCATGGATGAAAACACTGTTTTTCTAATGTTGTTATATGTATAAGGGGACACAGAGACACTGTGTAACTAAAACATTTGTGTCTTTCATATTTAAATTTATGTACCGCATATATTTTTGTAAAGTGAACAAAAATACACTGATTTCATGCAAAGTTAGAAGCTGAATTAAGTAAAACTAAGTTAAGCAAAATAGGTTTTTATGACCCCAGAGATGCATTGTTTCAATACCACAATTATCTACAATTAAAGTCTTAATGAGATTAGATTCCTCCCCACAGGAGAACTGATTGGTTGTTTACTTGGTTACGTGAAGCCACTCTGTACAAACTGGTACACTGATGTGACAACATCATTCTGACCCATTTTTAACTGTTGATCGTATCTGCACTTGCTCATCAGTGTAATTATGAATGTAGGGGCAGCATGGTGGTGTCCAGTGGGTAGTGTGCTGAAATCTGCTTCTAGCTCTCAGCTCTGTATGTGAAGCTTGTATGTTCTCCCTGCGCTTGCCTGGGCTTCCTCTAGGTTCTCCAGTTTCCTCCCGCAGTCCAAAGGCATGCTGGTTGGGTGGATTGGACACCCTTAAACTGCCCTTAATGCGTGTGTGTGTACGTGTCTGTGCATGCCCTTCAATAATACTGCACATATATTCAGATTAAAAGACCATAAGTGTCATTGCCTGGATATAGTCTGGAAGAGTTTAGCAGTTACTAAACACAGGAGTTTGAGGTAACAGAACACACTCACAGAGAACATCCAAAGAAAATGTAT
Source organism: Chitala chitala (assembly GCA_025773905.1). Lineage (NCBI taxonomy): Eukaryota > Metazoa > Chordata > Actinopteri > Osteoglossiformes > Notopteridae > Chitala > Chitala chitala. Next base: position 27,855 of record JABJVR010021642.1, read on the forward strand.
CTCTATTGAACTGATTTCTTTTTCATAACAGCTCAAAGGTCATGCAAACATAATTAAATAGTGCTCTTCACAGTTAATGCGAACATATTTTCAGACAGGATCCTGGCTGCACTACTAATCATGCATACCAGATAAGACTTCATGCCCTGTCTCTCGAAGAAAAATGCTACCTTTGGTCTACTGTTTCACAGTTACTTGGAAATCACCCAGCAAAGGTTACAGAGGCTGTTCAAAGCCATTAGAACACAACTGCAGAGCCAGTTAACGATTTATTGAAGAACGGGGGCCACCTCACCTCGCAAATCTTCATAATGAACAAATCATAATTGAAAAACAGTTTTGTATTTAATAGTGCTGCTTACAACAGAGTGCCCCCCCAGGGCAGAATCGCTGTGGGGGGGGGGGGTCAGGGGAATGGGAGGCATACTCACTGGCCAATGAAGTGACTGAAGGCTCTGCTCCAGAGGTCTGGACGCCGCAGGGTGGGTGACGGGTTCCTAGGGAGCACAGGTCCACCACTGTGAATATTAAGCTTGGGTCTCACACACGCACTCTCTCACACACACACACACACACACACACACACACACACACACACACACACACACACACATAAAACAACAATGATTCTGTCAAGTACTGCCAGAACCACAGACAACATGTTTACTTTCATTTTGCTATCCAAAGCAACATTTTCATGTTACAAGCTGAGCATACATTTATACAACCAAATTAAGTAAGTAGCCTCGTTGTGGTGTGTCAGCACTTTTATTGTCTTTGGCGGATCTCTTCATGTTACTGTCATGGTGCCTCTCTTTCCTCTGTTATTCTAATGCACTTTTTCAGAAAAATAACTAAATCAGAGCATCACATACAGGGGTAACCACAGCAGGGCTCGTGATCAGGGCTAATGAATTCATTAAGATCATCTTTAGCTTCATCATTCTGGGGCATGGTCATGCACACCAGGCCCGGAGTGCACCTTCACTATGATGGAAAAGCTGAGGTGGTGAATGCCAGGCACCGGCTGGCAGGAAGACGTGCCCGAATGACAAATGACAGCAGAGCCCCGCCGTCTGGCAGAAACCATCTGCTGAAAGGGGGACAGGATTATGCGAGCAGCTAATTCTCACGTCAGCAGAGATTTAAGAAGGCCATCCATAATGCACAAGGCACGGACAGCCAGCAGCCCGTGGCACAGGTAGGCAGTTTGCCGACTGGGGTGATACGCACCTCACAGCAGCCGTGACACTCTGAACGGCAGCTACTTCACACACCGCGTACTCCTCAAGCACACAGTCCGTAACACACACTTCAGAACAGAGACTCCACACAGTCCACAGCGCACACTCCAGAACACACACTACACACAGTCCACAGCACACACTCCACATAGTCCGCAGTGCACACTCCAGAACACACATTCCACAGCACACACTCCAGAATGCATGCTCCACACAGACCACAGCTCATATTCCAAAACACACACCCCACAGTCCACACTCCAGAACACACACTCCACACAGTCCACAGCACACACTCCACAGCACACACTCCAGAACACACACTCCACATAGTCCACAGGACAAACTCCACGCAGTCCACAGCACACACTCCAGAACACACACTCCACACCCACACACTCCACACAGTCCACAGCACACACTCCAGAACACACACTCCACAGCACACACTCCACACAGTCCACAGCACACAGTTCACACATGCTGCCCTTCCAGACCCAGGTATGCTGAAACTCCCCCATACACAAATACAAAATGTGACCTGTGTTCATAAAGTATCCATTATAAGAGCTGGCATTTATAGTTTCTCCTTCACTCTCACTGGATTCATAACAAAATATGCATTATAACAATGCAGGAATGAGGCTACATGAAGACATGGGAGCAGGAATCTGTTTAGTCAGTATGCACAAACAGACACAGGATCTTCACACACACTCATCATAATCTAACTGTGCCTTCATATTTAAACACTGCAGTAGTTTACAGAGTGTCACTGACGTAGCACCCTTTGAATGGACAGGTCTGACAGCCATTTAAAAAATGTCTTAGATATAGTTAGGAACAAAACTTGTTTTGTTCATTCAAGAAACCTGTTATTCTTCTGAGCACTGGACATTTAGACCTTAGATAAGGATTAGGATGGACTACCATTTCTGAACCACAGATCAAAGCCAAGTGATGGAGTTATTCCATGTAAAAGCTGCCATGAGCCCCTGCTGGTGCCCTTTATGGATCAAAATGATATCAAACCAACAGACCAGCCAGACCAAAACACATTCATTAGCTGGTAGATTAATGTCATCCCCCCATCACATTCTTAACACAGCTAAAGGTAAACACCATATTTCCGTCCAAGCCCAGCGCTGTCTGTGTTCTGCCCTATCAATTGAGCACGACAGTAGAAAGTGTATAATACCTGTGCTGACCCCTGACAGTGCTCCCTTTACCCAGCTGTTATCAGGAAGAAACAGGAAGCAAAATGTTCTTGTTGTTACAGCTCCACACACAGGCACCTGTCACCTGTAAAGGTGACATACTGCTCAGGTTAAAGACCTGATAAAAAAGATGTCACTCCAAGAAGAATTCCTCTGATCCTTTTCAACAGTGATAGAAACGCTTAGGCTTGCCTGTTACATCCTACTTCAACCTGGCACAGAGGAGATCCCAAGTGTCAGTGTGGACAAATTCAATTTATCTTGCATAAAGAAAAATTCTGTTATATATTACAATGACCATTAATGTGAGAAAAGAACTAAGTATGCTACAGCCTTAAATTTATATTAAAACCGTACCATACTCCGTAGGAAGACTGGTAATCAGGACATTTTGTCAAATGCCGGAGCAGCCATCTGACCTTGTGTGTGTAAAGCCATCAGACCTATAATGAATTCAGAGATGGATTGCCAATCTGGCATATTGGGCATTTTACCTGTGGCCTGACACACTTTAGGGATGACACAATGTATTATTATATGTACTGATTATGGATTGTAGTGGTGTGTCACCTTTACCAAAAATGCCAGGATTTTTTTGTCCCAGTCCAGCTCTGTCATGGTCAATATTTATAGCAAGACCACAACCACAAAAACACAAAAAGGTCTTTTCCACCATTAAACAACATGACCATGTATACATACCTTTAAAAAAATCCTGTCTGATAATGTCATGCCTGTGCCTGTCACAGCCTTCTGTGTCCTCTAGGTGCTGCCTTTCCCTGTTTCTTTGCTGAGTCATTGTAGCAATGTCATTAGTGGTTTCCACCCGTTTTCTATTTCCTTTTGGTTCTTATTTAATCTCCCTGTTTCTGTTAGTGCCTGGCCAATTATTATAGTGTGTGCAGTTGTTGGATGTAGAAATCTTACATCAGCCCAATTTCATGCCCAGTGTTCCTTTGTTGCTGTGTTTTGGCTTTATATTAAATCGTCCTTTAGCATATTATACCTCACCTCTCTTGATTTGACTCGCAGATTACACATGACAGTTGATTAAACAGATTACACATCACAGCTGCTGTGGGGCTGTGACTCAGTGAGAAAAATGTACAGACACTCTTTTTATGTCAAAGACAAAAAAGACGCGGCGGCACGGTGGCGTGGTGGTTAGCACTGTTGCCGTGCACCTCCACGCCTAGGGTTCAATTCCCACCCTGGGTCTGTGTGTGTGGAGTTTGCATGTTCTCCCTGTGCTTGGTGGGTTTTCTCCAGGTGCTCTGGTCTCTTCCCACAGTCCAAAGACATGCGGGTTAGGTTGATTGGTGTGTCCAAATTGCCCGTAGTGTGTGTGTGCCCTGTGGTGGGTTGGCACCCTGCCCTGGGTGTCCCCTGCCCTGCACCCTATGTGCTCTAGGATGGGCTCCAGGTTTCCCCACAACCCTCACCAGGGATAAGCAGTTAAGATAATGGATGGATGGATAAAAAAGACACCATTTAGTAATTTAAAGATGGTTAAAAATTATTACGAGTGAGCAAAGGTCTCCAAAATCTAGAAATTCTGTACACAACAAATTAAAGTTTAGTCGACATCTTGTTTGAGGAGGCCTTGAGGCACAGAAGAGGTAAATGGGTAGTCTGTTCATGTCTGTAGCAAGCAGCTCTGTGTAAACCAGATGAACCAACGATGGCAGAACAACCTACATGTTCGCAAGAATAAACTAGAAACTTAAACACCACAACTATTTTAAGAGGCGTTTGACATATTTATTTTCTACCATCTACTTTGTTTTCAATCATGCAGTAATTTCATGCCACAAAACATTTCAAACAAGCTTTTTAAAATGATATGCACAAGTTTAACTGAACACAGCACACCAGACCTATGTGACTCAGTAAAACAGAAAGGCTCTTCTTACTCATTAGCCTCAGTAGCAACAGAGGAACATAAAGCTCTGTACATCTGCAAAGCCCACACCATCAAGGACTCTCCAAAACTGCTCTGGTTTAAACAGCGAAAAGCAGACATAGCAACTCTACCATACTGTGGTGTGAGTACTGAGGGTACACATTCCCGTACTGCCGTGCTCAAAATCACTGAAAAAGCTGGCTAGCTCTGGACCAGCAGCAGCTGTTCACATTGGTATCCATGGCACTGTTTAGTCCTGACACTGTGCAGACTCACAAGACAGGCAGTTGGCTAGTTAGCTGTGAAAAGCAGCTATGGTTGATTTTGAGCTATCTTTTTTTCTATATCAACTGTTATTTTATTGTATGCACCCAGGTATGACTTTGGGTGCAGTTTTTCCAGGCTGGCTACCTTGATGACAGATTTATTTTCCTTGTGCCTTATTTGCCATTTCACTGCACATCTCCCTTTGCACCACTGTATGACTAAAGCACAGTGTTCTGTTTCCCCCTCTTTTTAGCCTCTGTCCCATCCACAGCCTGCACTCTGGGCTGAACCCTGGGCTACACTTTCACTGCAGACCTTGCTGACCTTCAGCCCAGGACCTTCTGAGGCTCCTGCCCACTGCTGCACATGGTCCCTTGTGTGTCTCCTCCAAAGAATGCTCAGGACCTTCTACACAGTGATCAGATCAGCAGACGATCAGCGTGCACTTCACTCCTCCCTCTTAATACGCCCTGCTGCCAAGGCATCAAACACGCCTGTCATTCCTGTCAGTTACTGTCTCCATTTCACTGGAGCCCAGTTTTGTGTATAAAAATTTATTTAATGCCGTCTGACCCAAGTGAGCAAACACAGCCTCGGACTTCCCTCTTTGCCAATTATCCAGCAACCTTCACAGAATTTGAATGCATCCTTCGTCTGATGGCTTTCAGTGGGATTTTCAGTCTGGCAAACACAGCATGGAGAATCACCTCCAGCAATTAGCCCTCCCACAGACAAACTCGCTCAGCAAGCGCCCGCCAGCTGCAGCAATTCATTCTGCTCTTAAGAACTTTACAGCCTAACTTTTATAACCACTCATTTCAATGTAAATGTGGCTGCTGGTTGTTCTGTGCATGTGGTACAGATGTGACATAGCTGTACCTAGCAGCCTATGGTGAGATGATTCTCAGAGGTGATGTACACTGAAAACCACACACACAAGAACGTCAGAATTTCTGTCTTTGTGCTGACATCTTGTGTAGTTAATGGCCCACAGAATAACCGAGAAAGAAAAACAAAATCTAAACTGATAATAAAAAAATTTATACCATTCAAAAGAAGACAACATTGCAAAACAAAAATATTTTCTACCAATCAGTACATACATCTCTATCAAGAACTGGCACTTGCCTGCTATCCTAACAATTATAAAATGCAAACACACACACAGTCATAGTTGCTGCTCCAGGAAGAAGCCTCATTATCTTATTCTAGGCTCTGTCCACTATATCAAATCAAATTAACCTCTTGTGTCTTGTTCAGTTTAGTCTACTTAAATACGGTTCTTCTTGTTTCAGGGATGGATTTTTGTTATATTGCCCTCTGCCCTGATCACATTTTTGCCCAGTGTGTGTTGCCGGATCTCTGTTCAGCAGCAGTGATCAGCTTTTTTCCCCGATGTGTGTTGCTGATCTCTGTTCAGCTGCAGTGATCAGCTTTTTTCCTGTTGTGTATGTTGCTGATCTGTTCGGCAGCAGTGATCATCTTTTTTGCCCAGTGTATGTTGTTGATCTCTGTTCAGCTGCAGTGATCATCTTTTTGCCCAGTGTATGTTGCTGATCTCTGTTCAGCTGCAGTGATCAGCTTTTTGCCCAGTGTATGTTGCTGATCTCTGTTCAGCAGTGTTATGTTTTTCTTTTGTCCTGCTTCTGTTCCATTCAGCATTTCAGTTCTTGGTCTCGTTTTGCAAATAAAGCTGAGAAAACTTAGAGCATTTCAAGTGAAATAATGGAGTTCAATAGCTGAAAGCCTAAAAAATAATATCCGGTTTGCTCCATTAATCTCTGAACAAGGGTCCCATACATAACAGGTTGCCATTTTACTATGAGCATTCACTACAGCCACTGCACTACTTCCTCAGGTCATTAGGCAACAAGGTGATACTGACCATTAGGACCAGTCTGTGTACTGAAAAACACGCTGCACACAAGACACAATTTTGTATTTGCTTTCTGTATGTCAGACATGATTAAATATTCCTACTCTGTTAGTAATCCAAGTACAAATTTTCCTCATTTTATAGCTGTAGGATAAATAAAACAGTAACACCTACAATTTATGATGATTATTTAGACATCGTTACTAACTGGGAGCACAGTCACATTCTGATTTCTGACTGTCATCCTGACCTCTCTCTCCAGCTGCACAAATATTTTAAATTCATCAGCTGTACACTAAACGTATGTCAGAAAATAAGGTGCATTTTTCATGATGCTCACCCTTGAAAGGATGACTTTTCAGTCCAGAAATGAAACGACATACCTGACCTGAGGCAAAGTGTGTGAGCTACGTCAGGCTGTGCCTGGCCTGTGTCGAGCTGTGTCAGACAGTGCCAGGCCTGCGTCAGGTTGTGCAGGGCCTGTGTCGGGCTGTGTCAGGCCTGTGTCAGGTTGTGCAGGGCCTGTGTCAGGCTGGTGTCGGCCTGTGCCAGGCCTGTGCCGGGCCTGTATTGGGCCTGTGCCAGGCTGGTGTTGGCCTGTGCCAGGCCAGGCTGCTACATGTTGTGTGCTCATCATAATATGTGCACAAGAGTAGCATGTGGACGAGGCACTGACACGTATTTTGATGAGTTTGGGAATTTGCTTAAAACACCGTATTGAAAACATTTTGGTGGAAAGGTAACTATTCTAATGTGTAACAGTCAACATTCCATATTGATTTATTACAAAAATGGCAATTATGTTTAGAATGATTCCATATGGTACAGAACAAGTGGTAACCATACCTCTTAAATTTGAAGTGTTATAATCACTCTTAAAGATCTACTCATTCTCTGTAAGGAGAACATTTATTCTTCTTGGCCGCTGGTCTATCTCAATTGTGCCTCCCACTACTGGGTTTATAATCAAATAATAATCAATAATAATAACCCCTATAATCAAATCCCTAAAGACTACATCATCAAGTAGATCACATAGGATATTTGTCTTCAAAGGCACTTTCTAAACACACTGAAAATGAACATTTCTCAGAGCTATTGTAGGTAACCACGCATTACTGTATATGTTTTATACCTTCCTATTAATATTGCACTTTAGAATACATTACTTCTAAAGACATGGGAGCGCTTGGATAAGGCAAAATATTACAAGGCATGCACGCACATGTACATACAACACAAACACACACACACACACACACACACACACACACACACACACACAGTAACACATTGTACAATCCACCTGACCAACATGTCTGTGGAAAGAAACCAGAGCACCAAGAGAAAACATACAGATGCTCCATACACAGTGCTGAGAGCCAAGCTTTAACTGTGCCATTTTCACAAGTGACCTCTATCTATATTATATATATTGGTGTTTCCACCCCAACAACCTCCATAGGAACGTGTCATCATTAAATGGATGGACAGATGGATGAATATTTTTGCCTAAACTGCAATGACCATCATGTAATCTCAAATGTACTGGTTGAGAAATCATCTACCACTGTTAAGTACTTAAAAGCAGTAAGTGTTAAGAGGGCATGGACACCTAATGGATCCAGAAGAACTTCAATGGAGCTCAACCATGTTTTGTAAAACATTTTAACAGCTGAGCACTTCTGAAACCCATCCAGCTGGGGGCACTGTTTCAGAGGGCCCTTTCACTAAGAAAGCCCAAAGCACTCGCTTGTCTCAGAGCACTGGAGGCCAACAGAATGATGGTCTAAGTCCAAGACCCTGGCAGGCGAAGCCAAACCCCTGCACGCAATTTCTGTAACGTCTGTGGGTCGACGGGACAACGAAGTCCAGACAGACGACACGTTAACAGAATCATTTCTCGGTTCGGCACAGTGATTTATCCTGCCTCCACCCAGCCACGGCCTCCTACTCACAAGATTTATGTCTCAGGGCAAAAAATCCATTTTGATAAAAAAAAAATAAAAATAAATAAATAAATAAAACAGCACAACCTCATAACGAAAAAGCACACAAGAAATTACTGTAAACGCCTCTTTTTCTCCGCTCCCAAAATGTTACAAAAATTCTAAATTTCGATGCTTTAGAGACTTTTGGGGAAAAAAAACGACAATAAAATTATGAAAATAACACAAAAGCTTCTGTAACTTATGTTATCCAACGTTGCTTTTAAAACATTTAAAAAACGTTTAAAAATACACTGCTTAACTTTTTAATAATTTAAAATGTTTACATTTTTACTGAAATAAACTCTTATAGCAAGTCGTGAAACGGTACTAAAATGAACGACTGTGCAAACACGAACTTGTGCAGTTTTATTAAACAGCCCGCGCCGTACGTGACGCGCTTCAGCGTACAGCATCTCCTGTCCTGCAAGCACGATTTACAGGCAGCACTTTAACACAGGACACGGCGCCACCCAGCTCCCGTAATTGCCGTGATGTCTTTTACAGTCGCGTGAAAGCGCTGCGATAAACCTCCGCCGTAGAACGGATAATTTCCGTGACAGGCAGACACGTGCCTCCCGTCAGCTCGAGGAGATGCAGGCAGAGCTGTGACAGCCCGCCATACACAGCCTCATCTGAATATGAATGGGGCTAATCACGAATGCTAATTATAATCAAGAGAGGAAATTTGGAAAATGCACGTGATGATGGTGAGACTGAGCAGATAAATAACTGGAGTGCCCCCATTATCTTGCCTTTTAAAAAACAATCAGCCTGAAATCTGTGAAGGTGCAAAACAGAACCGCATTCTGATGGTAAACGACAGCAAACAAATCTCCACCTTTAAGACAACCACGCTGTGTAAATCTTCAAATATAAGTAAAAACCATCTTCAGTCTTCAAACAAGCTTCAAGGGTCACAGATGAATACAGTATAAAGACTAAAGCTGTATAATTTAGGAACCAGATTGCTTGTGGGCTTAATCTGATAATATATTTACTTTTATATTATACGTATTTAGAATCACTTATATAAAACTGTGCACATAAGTGCACCAATGTAGTTTTAAAATTGCAGACAGGCTAGTTATAACCCTGCTGTTTTCTTGCAGATGATAGGTCGTTTCAGAAGAGGGGTACCCGCGTACACGTTCCAGCCAATGATCTGACGGCGCCCTCTACTGTCTCACCGGGGGATCTTGAACAGGGCTTTGACGGGGTGCATCTCGGCAAGAGGGGGGTCACCTTCCGCCAGCTCAATGGCAGTGATGCCCAGTGACCAGACGTCACAGCGGGCATCATACGAATAGTCATACTGCTGCTCACAGGCAATAACCTGCCGGAGGAAGACAACGACAAAAAGCGTTAAGGCCCCTCATCTATTGTGCACGTCAGTCACATCACAGTGCAACTCCAGCACACCCCTGCGTTTCCTACGGCTACTACACTTTCAGGGATGATAATGTCATGAGCAAATGGTTTCTCTGCTTCTGATACGAAAATTTGCTGGAAAACCGAAACAAAATAACACAGGAACAGACAAATACATAACACTGTAGTGAAAAACTCCTCATATTGTGATTAAAGGCAATATGGCAGGAAGGTAAAGCAGACAGGCAATCATTCACGGCTGCAGAGTGTTACCAAGGCACAAAGATGAAGGGATTACGACAAGCATCGCTTTTAGTTTGCATTGCTTAATCTCACATCGGTGGTACGTACCTGCAAAATCACCATGTTAAATGCTAATTATTTGTAGAGTGAATTAAAATATACACTACACTGTATCTCAAAACAGTAGTACGTCAACATCATACAGTGTACATTACAGACAGTATGTAAGGTAAACAGGCATATTGATCTTCTTTCACTTTAACTGCCTTTAAAAGTACCAGTGTTCCTGTTGAAATGGGTCTTTATGGTGCCGTGTATTTCCTTTGTCTGCTCGCTTGATTACTCTAATCAAAGTGTACAGCTGACTGTGCTCTAATTGGCCCAGAGGGTGCGCCCAGAAGAAGCCTGCTCATCACGCTTCATTTTTGTGAGGACCGGGCCTCTGGCTGTCGACTCCAAGCTATTAACCTTGGGGTGCCCTCTGAAGCGGGGGTGTGTGGAGACGTGTGGAAGTAAGGGGGGGGGGGGGACTGTGTCTGTGG
>JABJVR010021651.1:0-35000 GCA_025773905.1 Chitala chitala
TCTCACTCCCTCTGTATCTTCCCCTCCCTCTTTTTCTCCAGCTCACTCTCTCTCTCTCTCTCTCTCTCTCTCTCTCTCTCTCTCTCCCTCCCTCCCTCCCTCTCCCCTCGCTCTTCCAGTTACAAGCGTGCACACACACGCAAATGCATGCACGCACACACACACGCGCACACTCCCATATATGCACGGTGCTGAGGCTGAGTTTGCTAGGAGCTGGCGCTTCTGTCTCCTGCGCACAGGAGCTGCTCTAGCCCCCCACCCACCCCACGGGTCGTTGCAGGTTCAGCGCTCCGCATTCCGTCCGCATGGCCATGGAGCTGGGAAGCCTGCCTCAGAGACACAGTATGTCTTTTCCCGCCGTTCTTGCTCTCACCCTCCTCACACTTCCCAGCCTCCAACGCACTTTCAGGGCTTTCTTCTTTTTCCAGCTTGTCTCCTCTGTGTGTTTTGCAGTGACGATCCATTGGGTCGGGCGGGCTTTTCATTGCCATTGCGTGCATGCCTGGCTTACCTTAGGGGGCAGGTGAGCCTTAGGGGGCATCTGCAAGTGAACTCTGGAAACTGGCACAGGGAGCATGCGTTGGTTTTCCATCACTTCGGCTCGTAGGAAGTAAAATTCACAGACTGCTTCTCCTTTTCTGAGGAGTCCGATCAGTTCTGCCTGTGCCGTGAGCTTCTCGGTGCTGTAATATCACTCTCTTTCAAAACATGCAGTCGCTGTGGCGATTTAGTGTGTTTTTGAGGGGGGGTTATTCCCTGAGGATAGGCGAGCCATGTTAGTATTTTTGCAGTGTGGTGACACTCATGGCTTGCTTGGGCAGCAGACAGGGCTCTAACAGAGCTGTCTCCTCACTTTCCTGGAAGTGGAGAAGGCTCTCCTGAGCATGGCAGGCTGGCACACATCTCTGGCTGACCCACAGATGGCACTCGGGAAACGATGAATGCTAGGCTTCAAGGAGCAAATCACTGGAGCGATTTGGGTGAACAGCCCTTCCCAAGGGTCCAACAGAAGGGCTGCCTCCTGATACCTGAACTCCAAACCTTTTGACCCCATTCTCTTCCCTCTCCATATGATCACTAACAGCTGTGAAGGCTTTTCCTGTGCCGCAAGAACAGCAATTGATCAGTTCTTGTTTCACTGTACAAATTAAATGTTGCGCTGTACTTTTTTTGTAATAATAATCAATCACTAAACACTTTAAATATGTATTGTCTGAAATGGAGAGAAGGCAGTTTTTCAATGTTAGGTTTAAAAACTTCCACCATGGATGGAGTGATGGAAGGTGTTCTGCTTGAGATGTCTTCTCATCCATGAAGTTTAATAACTGCTCTTCCAAAGCGGTGAGCTGACACACTGAATGACACACTGAGTTAGGTTTACTGTGCTACTGGGCAGATGTTCTACCCCCTGGTAGAAGTCAGTTTTGCAGTAGAGCAGCCTGCTCAGAGAAGATGGGCGTGTTTATTACTGCAGCGTAGAAACGACACAGGCACTGCTCACCGTTGGTGTGTATAAGTGTGTACATCCAAGTAACACGAGAATTCTTTGTGTGCTGTGCTTGCAATTAGATTCTATGGCTGTGGTAATTCAGGGTCTCATCTTCTGTTCTGACCTCACTTTTCTGCCTCAGTCCTGTTGCTTTGTGAGTATCTTTTTTTGTTTTAACTTACAGAAAACAGAAAGGGACCTAACTGGTACTCAGAGCTTCAGCGTTGTATTGTGTTCTCCTCATTGTGTTCTGCCTTAGACCTGGCTGTGTGGCTCTGTTGGAGCATCCTTTCCAGTGTAATGCCTCATCCTTTGGTCCATAGCAGTCCAGCATGGGTTGAGGACTGGAGCTGCGCCTGAAAGCTTTCAGCACTACTACATGTGGACAGCTCTGTGGCAGAAGTGCTCAGAGGCTTGGAGAACTTACACCAGAATGTGTGCCAGCCTCACTTATGAATGCTTCTTCTCCCTATAATGCAAACCAGGGGATGATTGGACAGGAGGATTGGATAGCAGAATTGTTAACTTTATGAAAGATCTGCTGTAACTGCAGAGAGAGAGGGAGGCAGGAGTGGAGAGAAAGGAGAAGAGAGAAAGGGAGAGAGAGGGAGAGACAAGGGGAGGGAGGGAGAGAAAGGGAGTGAAAGAAGGGGAGGGACAAAGAGAGAAAGAAGGGGAGGGACAAAGAGAGAGGGAGCGGGACAGAGGGAGAGCGGGGGGAGAGAGAAAGAGCGGCAAAGAGAGGGAGAGATAGAGGGAGAGATAGAGGGAGAGAGGCTTCAGGCTCCAGGACACATTACGCCTGAGCCTGTTGTATGATGTGCAGCTACAGTGTCTGTGCAGTTCAGAGTTTCTCAGCACAGTTGCAGATGTCTACAGTGCAATTCTGTCTGTCTTTTTATGGTGGTGTTCCTCAGCTTCCTCAGGTCCAGGGTGCTGACAAAGCTGCACCTCACATGTGTTTAGTATCTCAGTAAGTGCTGAGTAAGTGCTGTTCCAGTCAAGCATTCACATGTACCTCAAACCTCCCAGCCAGTCAAATGTGATGAAATATGTACCACTTTGGACAAAGTCATCTGCTAACCATCTGAACAGTAATTAGTACAGTAAAATACTGTAATGACAGGGTTTGCTAGGGCTGTGACAGTTTGTGCCTCTCAGTTGGTCCGTGGAAGCAGATTAGCACAGGTCGCTCACTCCTGTGGGACTCCTGAGAAGCTCCTCCTGTTCTGTGCCCTGTGCTTCACCGTTTTCCCACTGGGGCATGGTCCAGATACCAGAGCTCTGGCTTTACCTTTTAACAGCTCGGGGCGGTAGCCTTCTCCCTCATGCATAAATGAGAGGTGGCACTCAACACTGTTTTTTTGTGGTGAGTGTCCCAGAGCCACGGAGCAGAGGTGTTCAGACAGAGGTGTTCAGACAGCTTGGGCTGTTGTCAGTGGCCATACAGGACACATTGCTTTGTTTTTGGCTGTTTCTGATGTAGTGTGTTGGGAACGTGTCGAAATGAGGCCTCATAACCGCAGGCTGCCAGATGGTGGGGAGGGTACCTATTACAAACCCAGTAAGCAGACCCCCCACCCAGGAAGCATATCTGGGAGTAACGTCAGAACGTTTTTCTTCCACATCTGGTTTTAACCTTCTCCTTGTTTTCTTGTCCTGCATCCAGAGACTTTAAACTTATACTAGGGGACTTAAATATTATATTATGGGCACTTTAAACTTATATTTATTGCATTCCATGCTATATTTATACAATGCCCCTTATGGCCTGGATTTACACAAAATTGTAGTGGGTTGGGAAATGTGTAATGGATCAGATGTACTGAGATGAGTTTCCCTGTCTTGTTTGTTTGTTTGTTTGTTTGTTTGTTTGTTTTCTGGCTGCTGAATATTTGCATGCTATAAAGTTTAGTTTTGGAACTTCTGACTGAGCTTCTCAAAAACATAGATCCGACTGGAACAGGAAATGTTTCTGGAAAGGTCAGGTGGGGGCCTCCTGGGTCCTAGTCCTCTCCACTTGGCCCCCATCCCCATCTCAACAATGTATAGCTGCCTGTAAGTAATAATGCACATTAATCTGGTCCTGTTCAGGTCTACCTGGTGAGTCATATCCATCCATTGGAAAGACCTCCTCAAATTTCACTGTCTATTTTTTTTTAAACTTCTTTGCTGCAGGTGCTCATAGCAGCTCAAATTATTTACCTATTCATCTGAATTTTAAGACAATAAAAATACTTTTAGCATTTTTGAGTAATAATGTGACAGTAGAGCTGTTCCCCTATGCTGGGAACATGGCTGTTCCCTCCAATGTGAGTGTGGCTGTTCCCTACAATGGCAGCATGGCTGTTCCCTACAATGGGAGTGTGGCTGTTCCCTAGCTTGTGTGTTTGGCTGTTCCCTATTTTGGGAATGTGGCCGTTTCCTATGATGGGCGCGTGACTGTTCCCTAGGTGTGTAACATTAGCTCCCTGTGTCATGGATGACCAGAAGATATGATGACAAACATTTTTCTGTGGCTCTGTCTGCCGGGCTGCAGATGGAACGAACATGCAGCATTCCAGCAACAGCGATGCGTTACTACACCAGGCCTGCTGGGTATAGAGTGAAGAAGGCGGCTGACGGCTTACATGTACCCTGAGCTGCTCTACCCCAAGTCACTGTGCCAGCTGGGCATCCAGGCACAGATCTTTGACTAAATGGGTATTTGACTGCTCCAGATGTAGGAGAAAGCTGAGAGACATATTTCAATGTGCTCATTTTACAAAATGAAGCTGTTTGCTGTCAAAGCCCCCTGTTTGGCGGATGTGATGGAACTAAAATACTCCCGTTAGACTGTTTTGTAAACTTCTTGAATGATTTACTGGCGTCGCAAATAGAAATACCCAGAGGCTTCCATCTGTACCCCGTGATCTGTCAGTTTCTGCCTTTGGTCGTCTGTCATCCATCTTCAGGAGATCTCAGCAGAAAGGCAGCCCAAACAGACTACCCACTTAAGGAAAATGACTGCACTCTTAAGCATGCGCATTTGTCACAATGAATTATACTGGAATCTAATCCAGTTAGCGGCGGGAATTTTGATGGGACATTAAAAATGGATGATGATTCTATGCAAATAGTTTTGTATGACTTTAATGAGTGTTTATTGGCTTATATGAAAACAGTCATACTTCGAAGCACTGAGAGACAGTCAGTCTCTCCGCTCAAACGTGGACTGAATGAACACAGGGACCTTATAACATATATTGTTTTGCTGAGGCTTACTGCTGATGCGGGTGTCTACAGTGGTGCAAAGACAGGAACAGTGAACTATCAATATTTCCAGTTTTGGTGGTAACACACAAAATAATGTGCAGACCTAAATTCCACATAAATTAATCTATTATTGTATTCATTGCACTGTTTTGTCAAAAAATGTTATTTTACATAAATTCAATGTCTTGCTTCAAGCTCCCGTGTCAGGTTTTAAACAGCTTTTCCCACATTTGTACTAGCAGATAAAGGCCTGCTTCACTTAGAAATGGCTTTACTAGGATCGACCAAACATCACTTTCATATCAAAAATAGAGTTTGTAGCATTACAGCCAGCAAGCCCCCTCGGTAAGGTAGAAAATACCGTCAGTAATGGCAGCACTAAGCAACCATTTCCTGCTGTCAGGTAGACAATAGCATCAGTACCACCAAACCACGCCCTTCTGTCAGGTGGACAATAGCATCTGTAAAATTCAGGGCTGGCAGATCCTCAGCTGTGTGGAAAACCACGAGATTGTTTCAGAGCCTTTTAGATAATACACGTGTGCTTTCCATGTGAAAAGGAGCCTTTAAATAAGATTTTTTTTTTTCAGAAATTACATGCAATTTAATAAAATGTGAGAGGAATGTTCGGGTGACTTATCATTTAACGAGCCTAAAACATTCTGTCTTTGTTACTTCTCATTTTACTCAGAACCTGTGTGTGCTCGACAACCGTCTGGAATCCGCCGTTTTCTGTTCAGTTAGTCATCGTTGTTTAATAAGGCCATTGAGAAGGTCCCTCGGCTGCCAGTCAGCCTTGGATGCTCCGCTGATGTATAGCTTTCTCAGCTCCGCTAATATCCGCAAGGCCATCTGCTGCTCTTACCAACAGAGAAGCAAATGATTTACAGTATTGCCATTTACAATAAATACATAGGAGATGTATGGAAAGAGTTTAACATTTTGAATGGCGCTGCTGCCTGTATTTATGTCAACACTTGTACCCAAAGTTATTGCATATTTATTGTTTTCACTGTTTAAAACATTATTATTATTTTCACCTACCAGCAAATAAATGCATTGGTTTACTCAGTTTGCTGGTAGGAACAGCGTTTACATTACAAACAGTCATATTTGTTTTGCTGATGCTTATGCTGCAACTGCAATAAGTGCACCAAAAGACAAACGACTTAAAAAACAAAAAACCGATAAATGAAACCGAGACACGATTCAAACAACCAATGAGATTCAGACATGAGATCGCAACAAACAAAACAGAATGTGTTTTCTGCACACAGAACGGAAGTGCTGTGTGCAGGTGTGATCCATGTGTTCAGGTTCTGTCTTGGCTGTTCGGGATTCGCGTGGACCTTTCGAGAAGTCTCAACCGTTACAAGGTCCTGTGAACAAACAGTACGTTTCTTGGGGCACCAGATGGGTTCTGCAGTGTCAGACCCTCTCTGTTTTCACCTGCCTTTTCCTTTTATAAAGGTGGACTTGTGGCCCCCCCGTGTGTACAGGTATGACGGCTCTGTGGCCCCCCCAGGCCCTGATTAAAGTGTTGATGCAGGAGGCGTCCTGAGTGTTGGCCCTGTCCTCACTGTCACTGCTCATCCGTGAGCCTGGCCTGCCTCTGTCCTCCTCCTTCATCAGAAGTTCAGGTGCACTCAGTACTTACCTGTCACGTCTGTGTCCATCTGTGTCCATCTGTGTCCATCTGTGTCCCCGTTCAAAGGCCTTAATAAGGCTCTTGCAGCAGGCGTGGAGTTAACAGCATGACGGCCGTTAACGTTAGACTCAATTAGTCTTACTAATTTTGAAAAGTGTGAATGGGGAAAAATCCCATAGATAATCAAAGAGATGAAACTAAATCTCCTTCCAGAGCTATAAAAGGTTATTATTATTTTTATTAATAATAACGACGATAATAATGTATGAGGTTCCAAGGCCAACCGGCAGCCTAGCACTCTCAGGAGTGCCGTCATTATCCTGGTCATGGAGAACATGAGTAAGTGATGTTAGAACGGGGCTGCAGACTGCCCTCAGCGGAGACGCTGCTTCACAGCCTCCACAGGGCTCTCAGAGATGCTGCAAACAACAGCGTTCCTCACAGGCTAACCCTTCTAACACAGTAGCACAAGGATACTGGATTAGAAACGTTACCCTGTGGGGACACTGGGTTAGAAACGTTACCCTGTGAGGGTTGCTCTGTCTGTCATGACACAGGCAGGATCCCTCAAGTGGCTCTGACACTCTGGCTTGATCTCAAACTGGACACCTTCCTGTTTAATCTTGTTTATGAGATACTTATAAGTCCTTTTATTTCCATGGACCAGACGGGGGCTTTCAGTTTAGTGCTACCAGTTGGCTGACACCTGCTCGCTGACTCGAGTCTTCAAACGGCTTTTCTCTGTAGTTGGCCAGTTGTCTATGATAAATATCCTCTGAAAAGCTTTATTTTTAATTGCTTGCTATCTCTGCACATGCACCTGCCGTGTGTATCTTGTGTGTAACTTCTCATCGTCTCAATTTAAGCATGTCCATGCAGTTTTTCTGTCCACACTATATGCTTCCAGGCCTTGGGAGCCGTGCCAGAGGTGACAATCGCCCTGGGGCACTGATTGGTTCCTACTGTACGTGTCATGTGATTCCTTTGAAGTCCATGTAGAAGAAAGCAGATGGCAGACAGCTTGGAAATAGAGTGTGATTATTTTTATTTTTGTACATAATGAATAGGCCCTTTAAAGTGTGGTTTCTGGAAGGATTAATACGTACAGCAAATATGTTTTATTCTGCTTCTAATACAAAACTATGCTTTTTAATTTAAAATTCTAATGATGTGAGAGTTGTGAAAACAAGGAGTGTAACTGGTTTTTCTTTAGGACTGAAGATAATTAAGGAATAGTAAAGGCACAGGCTAGGCCCTGGCTCACATCTCTTTTTCATCCACTTAGAGCCCGTTGGCATGAGTTGGCAGCACATGTCCAAAGTCAAGTTATGGTTCTCTTTGTTTTCAGGGGCTCCTTTCTATGTCCGAGAGAATCTTCTCAGTGGGGAGCCCCCACTGAGAAGATTGTCACGAAGGAGGTTCTCCCTCTTTCAGTGTCCGAAAATGATTCGAAACTAGAGTTGGCACCCAGAGTACGTCTGCTCTTGACCTTTGCGGCTACTCCCCCCTTTCCGGTTTCTTTCTTTGTCCTTTGTTCTGGATTTGACATGCTCGTGTTTGTGTGTTTGTGATGAAAGGTCAGCTGTAGGTCAGCTCAGAAATGTCAGAAGGTGCTTTGATGCCGGTGCTGAGTAAGGCCAGGTCTGACTGACCTCTGTGTGCCACGGCAGGAGTTGGGGGATCACTGCAGTCATTTCCACACAGCTTTACAAAGAAGTCCATCCCCTTGCCAGGAATGGCTTCTCCTTTGGCCCCTGCTGAACCAGACAGAATCCTGCAGAGCGTGGGATCGACACAGTGACCTGCATCTTTACTCTGAAAGGTCTACTGTAAAGACTAAACAGCCGTAAAACCGCTTACCCCCCATGTGAACAGTTAGAACCTCTAACCAGAAGGTTGCCACCACTAATCCCAGAGCAGGAGCCTGCTTTTATACCATGGAACAAAAATGTGAAATAAACGTCCGTGTGTGACAGCCCTGGGAGCTGGAGAAAGCATTGAGCAGGCGGGCTGCTTTGTTTTGCATGAAAGCCGCCAGCTAAGTGAATAAAGTTAAGTAATTAACCAAAGGATCAAAAAGGCCTTTTAATTGTGCCCTGTTCTCAACTAGAGTGACACGTTCCCAGTTGACTCTTGCCTCTAATGAAAAGCTGAAAAGTTCCTCAAATGTGGTAATTGGCATCGTAGGAGTTAGTAAAACAGACCCTCTGAAACCTGAGATATTAAACAAGAGTAACTAAAAGAGCGTAATATTCCATGTAAATTGTGAAGGCTTGTGTAGCTTCGCTCAGTGAAACGTGTGTTCTGGTGCTTTTCTCTTTGTTCACTTTAGCCATAGTGGATGAATCTTCACTTGAGGTACCCATCAGAGATGATGAAGTTTTAAAAATAAATAGCAGCAATGAAAAACCAATTTAATGGCTGTCAAACACAGAAAATTTAGGTCTCAAAAAACTGAGCTATAATCGAAATGAGGCCAGATAATTTGCCTTTATTTCATTCTGTTCTCTCCTCAGTAAACTCCATTAGAGATTTCGATTCTTTATATTGACTCTTCTTTGCATCATTCTTGTTGTTTTTTTTTTTTTTGCATTGAATCCCCAAGTGTAATTAAATCTCAGTCGCTGGGGATCTTAATCACAGGTTCTCACTGGGTTTCTGTCTTGTCTGGGGTGTTCATTGGTTTCTCCTGACAGGTCAGCCTTTGTATCCTGAGCACAGAACCTGTCCTCACCTAACCGCACCTGTCCTCACCTTACCGCACCTGTCCTCACGTTACTGTACCTGGCACCTGCTGACCCTCATTCGATTTTTTTTCACGTTACTTGGAGTTGCAATTACAAGTCCTTTTCTGGGTTTTGAACTGACAGAGCAGCAGTTGACAGGATCAAGTTACCATGGCGAAATCTAGTAGACACAGATTTATATTAAACAGTTGGGCTGGCTGTTGCTGAAAGGCTGGCTGTTGCTGAAGGGCTTGCTGTCGTACACTTTGTTT
The DNA here is from genome assembly GCA_025773905.1 of Chitala chitala. Lineage (NCBI taxonomy): Eukaryota > Metazoa > Chordata > Actinopteri > Osteoglossiformes > Notopteridae > Chitala > Chitala chitala. The sequence goes on from JABJVR010021651.1 coordinate 9,391, forward strand.
TTGTTTTTCAAGTGTTTTCAGTGAAACTGAGGAAAAGCAAGACGAACAAAGTTGTAATGTAAACTGCAAATGTCATCAGAAATCAGAATCAGAAACATTTTATTGCCATGTAAGTGAAGGTGAATCACATTACTAGGAAATTGCTGCGGTGCTTGGTGCATACATAGAGCAACACAGAACGAACAGTTGGTACAATACAATAATAAATACAGAATAAAGAAATGAGTAAATAAACTGCAATATGCCAGAAAAGCTAGTGTTCAGTTTCAAGTAGGGGGATGAAACAGTTCCAGGTTGTTGTTGAGGAGTCTGACAGCAGAGGGGAAGAAACTGTTCTTGTGGTGTGAGGTTCTGGTCTGAATGGACCTTAGTCTTCTGCTGGAGGGGAGTGGCTCAAAAAGTCCATGTCCAGGGTGGGAAGGGTCAGCTATGATCTGGCCTGCACGCCCCAGTGCCCTGGACGTGTACAGGTCCTGGAGAGAAGGAAGGCTGCAGCCGATTACCTTCTCAGCTGAGTGCACAATACTCTGTATTCTGCACTTATCCTTAGTGGTGGACCCAGTGTACCACACAGTGATATTTATTTCATTTATTATTAACAGCTGCTGATTGACAGTAATGATGGTGATGGAAGTTTTATTGATTGTTTGCATTGAGACTATTACTGCAATGCTCTTTGGCCTGTGTCCATGCTATTCCTGCTCTGTACTTGTGCTGTTCCTGTTCTGTTCATGCACTGTTCCTGTGCTGATCCAGGCTGAGCAATAGCTTGTATTTCATGCTGGCATCTTTGAGTGGGGGGGATCATTTGGAGGCCACCCCCCCAAGGCTCTGCTTTTGCTCTCTGATATCTCGCTGTGTTCCATACAACTTGCAAACATTATTACAATTAGATGCCCACTTGTGACTGTAATCCATATTGTTTGTCTGCCTCCCACACCACAGCAATGATTGTCTATATATGCAATTGCCAAGGTTAAAAGTAATGTTCTGTGAATGTAAAAGTGTCCCAGACTAGTCTAGTTCACTGTGTTCAGACAATTAGGTCTGGAGAAGCCAGTTCACAAACAGCACCTTGCACAAACCTCAGGTGAAGCAGGGTGTCAGGACAAGGTGTGCTTGAAGTGGAAGGAGTGATCAGGCTGTGGGAACCAGCACCAGGTAAAGGACTTGAAAACTGCAAGTACACTAAATAATGACGAAACACAAACCCTCCACAAATCCAGAGTCAGCAGGTACTGGAGAGCAGGTGTGTGTATGCACGTGTGTGTGTGCGGGTCTCATCTTTTAGCCACTTTTTTGTTGTTGATTGAACTGCATGCACTCACTACTCAGTGTCACAAATAGGTTTGTGTTCCCTTACTCTTCTTCACAGTTGCCCCCCCCAGCAGAGGGAAGTGTCACATGACTACAGGAGTAGCAAATTTGGTGTTAATCCCAGCTGTTGGCAAACTCCAGTCAACCCCAGCGTGTTAGGTGTAATGTCTGCACGCAGTCAGAGCTCACTCGCAGTGAAGCCAACTTCACAAACACAATCTCATCCTCATGTAATGGAGACAAAATTCTGTGATGGTCAGGACAGTGTTTTGAGGCACCTGGATTTAACTCAGCAGGCTAATCCTTTTGTCTGGGAGCACTGGGCGATGTTTTTGAGTTCTGGCAGAGCCCCCACCATTACACTGACTCTCCACCCACACAAATGAATATGACATCTGTCAATTCACAACGTCGCCTCGCTTCTCACTATTTACAGCCACCAAAATATTGGTTATACCTGCTCAGCATTTGCAATCAGCAATCTATGATTTTGGGATTTTGGATTCAGATTGTGTTTGTATTCTTGGATTTTTACCCTTTTCCTGATATAGTGGCATAGATTTCTGGGTTTGATTTCTTCTTTGAACTCTGAACTCTGATCAGTTTTACAATTAGACAGGATGTACACAAAGTTTTACCTCTGAGAGGGATCATTACATTGGGTTTGTCAGCCCATGGTGATCTTCTGCTACAGGGCAACAAACCAGGACTACACACAGAGTCCATTTGAGCTAAGGCCATTTTTTTTAAACCGCTGTGGTTATATACATATTAATTCCTACTTCTTATTTTGTTTTCACACTGGAGAAATTAAGACATTACTACTACTAAAGACTAATGTTAAGATACTTTAGTCTTTAGTATGCCTGGTCTGCTCACCTACAATATCATGATTTGCTTGTAGTGATTCACTTGGCTGCATATTGGAGTAAACATCATACGGCTGACAACTTCTTATCTGACCAGGCTAGGAATGAGTAGCGGTCTGCTTTCTGCAGAGCTTTGACTGATCTGACCATCATGGTGACTGATCTAACCAGCCTGGGGACTAATTTGAAAAGCCTGGTGAATGTTCTGATGAACCTGGTAACTGATCAGAACAGTGGCCTTCTCTCTGCAGAGCCGAGTACTCTGACTAGCCTGGTGACCTGTCTGAAGTGGGCTGGACTTTTGGCAGAGTCCAGGTCCTGCACAGGCCAATCATATCTGGCAAACTCCAGAAAATCTGCATAGATAAAAAAAACTTAAAGTTACAATCTGAAAGGACTAATGACTAACACACAAAGGACTCACAGGACAGAGGCTGTTAAACTGGGGCCAGTCCGATTCTAGGTACAAGTAACATAATTGGCCACTTAGGGCCCCCAACCAGCAGGGCCTCCAACCAGCAGGGCCCCCACCACAGCCATGCAGAAAAACACACTAACGTTGAGAACATGTAGCTGAGACCTGCTGGCTTATGTCAGCATGAAGCAATGATGATAACTGAAAGTTTTTTTGTTTTTTTTTTTCTTTTCTTATCAAGCACTCTTACACAGTTTGGTAACAGGGTATTTTTGCAGGGTTTGACCCAGTCTGAAAACGCGTCGCTGGGGGAGGTGACACTGGGGAAAACGCTGCACACTGACAGTAGCCAGCTAACACTCCAACGCGTGCACACAACAGGGAACATAACAACATGCTTTGGACTACCTAAACTAACAGATGCATAACTTACATTTAACACGAACATGACAAAAACACACATTAACACCTGTCAGTCTTTTTCTGTGCCACAAGGCATGCTGGTTTAGGTGATGTAGTCAGTTATTGTAAAATGCAAGAAATAAATCAAATTCGGCTGCAACCATAAATACGTTGAATTCATATTAATGTGCCAAACTTTTAAAACTGCTGCATCGTATATTAACATTATTTCGCACTAGCAACAACTCCAAATTTTAAATCCTGACAGTGAATACTGATTAATTAATAAGGTCATGAAAAAACCATAAATACCTGTCAAAATTTAGATTAACTTTGCTGTGGCTTAATTTATTGGTTTTTCAAAATGTTGTGATGTGTGTGTAGCAAAAAAAAAAAAAATGAGCAAGAACATACAAGGTATAATGGAGTAGCATCATGCATCATTGTACCTTATGTACAGTTTTCTCTGGTGTCTCTAGTGCAATTTTGACAAGATTTGTGCATAAAATACAATAGCACAAATGCTACATTCTGGGGCAATGAGCAACAAAGCACGTGTGACCTGCCTTGAGGAGGACCCCCCAGGTCAGATTCTGCTTAGGTCCTCTGAGGAGGCCTGAACCAGCCCTGACTGGAGAATCTCACTTGCGCTGACTCAGATTCTCAAGTATTATAGCAGCTATTCCCTTTGCTCTCTAACAATCGTAATATCATCAACCATTCTCTAAATTCTTATCACACAATGTCTAATTCCTTCTGAAGTGTGACTGTACATTGTAGTGCTAATAGAGCCTACTTTAAAAATGTTTTTAAAAGGTTTTGTTTGAGGAAAAACACGACTGGTTGTTCTGTAGTTCTTAATGGGAATCAGTATAATAATCCTGTATACAATTTCTGTAATTAAGTGCATGAAATATGTGCAATATTTAAAATTCTTTTATTTCTTCCACATTCAACGTTTTTGTTCTGGTTTTGTTTCAGTCTGTTTCATTTATACTGACAACATGTAATGTTTGGGACAGCGGTGAGGGAACAAAATATATAGAAAAGAATAAAAAGTTAAAAGTTGCACTAACGTTACTTTCAGTTACATAGCTTCTTAAAAGAAGCTGTTTGTATGATGCTTTTTTTCCATCCCATTTTACACAATCTTGTAACTTTGTTGCCTTTTAATTAGTGATATAATCAGTATACGGTCTGATTATTCCTGTTTGTGGAAGTTGCTCTGAAGTGAACTTTAGTAAGCGCACATTTTTATGACTGGATTTGGCTGGTGCTCTGTTTTGGATGATTCCAGCAGTTCTGGTATAACTACGCATCCTCATCACAGGAAGTGTTTCAGCATGTGTCAAGTTTACCCTCTTGGTGATGTGCTCCACAGCTTCTGTTTGACATGAAGCAGAGCAGAGACAGTGTCACACAAGCCTTTACTGTGATTGGTCAGAATGCAAGAGAATGCAAACTCTGAGAACGAGATGTGCAATAAAAATATGATACAGCCTGCAGGCTCACAGTTTTCAGCCAGCATGCCTTGTGATGTTGGGTTTGTAGTCCAGACCTGTGATCTTCTCTCACTTGCTCTCCATACCATGTCTTGTGTTCTTCTTTTTTTCTCCCCTGCTTCCTTTACCTGTCTACCTGTCCTTACTGCCCTCCCATCTTTCTGTTGCCTCCCCAGTGTGTGTTCTTGCTTGCCATAGTAGCCAAAATCAGGCTGCATTAGGTGATTATGATGCTGCCTTCTGACTGCCTTACGCTATATGCGCCGTGGCTATGTTTGAGGGTCGTCATGATGATGGCTGGTTGCAGCCACACTGTGAAAGTGGTGCAGCTTCAACATTGGCATTCTGCAGAGAGCTTCCAGCATGGGACAGGAGAGGATAAGAGGCGACAGGCTGCTCTGTCAACTTGAGTTCCTGTTGCCCCTGGTGACATGAAGGCTCAGCTGTAAATGGCACAAAGGGGGGGGGACCAGGTGGGGCTTTATCAGGAGAGGCTCAGAAGTGACAGGGCTCAAATACCCAGCATACCCTGCTCTTCCCTTGTTCTCCTACAACTTCACACCCTGTCCTTCATCTCTTTCAGAGAAGAACAGTGAGGCTTCAGCCCAACCCTCATTGTTACTGTGGAGATTATAAATAATGGAGAAGCTGTGGGATACACTGGAGGCAGTTTGTGTGTGTACGTGCATGTGCGCTCGTGTGTTTGTGTCTGCGTTTACACATGTACATGTGTGTCTGCACTCATGTGCGTTTATGTGTTTGCATGGATTTTATCTTAAATCTTTTCCGTACCTAAAGATTGTGAACATCGGCTGCAGAGCTGGCTTACCTGAGAGAACCTTCTAGGCATGATTTTACCACGGCTGCAGGTCATGCATTAACATGTAGAACAGGGGTGGGCAATTAATTTTGCCAAGGGGCCACATAAGAGACTGGGACTGCTGTGGAGGCTCCACCAACAGGCTGAACTCAGTTCTGCTTAATATCCATTTTATCACTCTATTAAAAAGCTTTAAATTGTAAAGTTTGGAAACTTCAACAGGCAAGAGTAGATATTACGATTGGGCAATGAAAATAAGAAACAGACATGGTATAAAAGCCAACATCAAATCATCATTTAATTAACAATGACAAGAACAGTTTTGTACAAAACATGCATTATGCCGTATTTCAAAGACCAGCATTAAATTAACTTTATACAAAGTGCTGCTGCTATTCTGCTTGTAGTCTAATCACCGCATTATAATGGTGATTCAAACTGTAATCCTTAAACACAGCAACCTGATCTCCACACACTCAGCACACGGCTTTACCTTTGACTTCCGTAAATAAATAATTCAGAGTCCATGTCTTGTTAAAAACTTTACATTCTGCATCAACCTTTCTTTTTCTAACAGGAGCTGACATTTTTGAGGGCTAACAGCGAACTAGCATCTCTCGTAAACGGTTGTTCAGCAGCACCTTGCTTATACTCGCAGGCACGCACTCGGGCCCAAATGTGTGTAAATTAGGGGGAAAAGCTGTCGTCTTCAAAATAAAAGCAGTGAGGTTTCATAAAGTGCACTTTTTTTGTTCAATGCCTAATTTCCCATTACTTAGCACGGGCCAGTCAGGAACAGACATAGGGCTGGATGTGGCCCGTGGGCCGGTCAGGGACAGCGGATGTGGCCCACAGGCCGGTCGGGGACAGCCAAAGGGCCGGATGTGGCCCACGGGCCGGTCGGGGACAGCCAAAGGGCCGGATGTGGCCCGCGGGCCGTACGATGCCCAGGTCTGCTTTACCTGTACCTCATATTTACTTCATTGTTTCTGCAGGACAGCTGACACTGTTTTTTATACTTTCAGTTATATATACAAAGTCAGATTGTTGGGTTGTTGAAGTCACTGACTTAAAACCAGAAGGGTATTGGTTCAAATTTCCAAAAGAAACTTGCTGTTGTTTCCTTAAGTGTAGCAATTAACCGCATAACTCCTCCCAACTTTACAAATGGACCTGCTGCTTTAGATAAATATGTCGGCTGAGCGGAAAGATGATGTGTTGAAAAGTACGGCAGCAGCAAAAGATCAGGGAGCACCGCCTCGTTTTGGCTGCTTCTCCCTCACAAAACGAGCTTGTTGGCGATCCAAGCCCAGACCAAAGGACTCCCATCAGCATGTCACACTAGCAATTCCGACGCCATTACTGTCCTACTCGTTTTTGACAGTGTGCTGCCCTCTTCACAGTGGTTTTTTACCATTGTTTTTTTGTTGATTTTTGTTTCTAACCCGAAGAAAACGCTTACATTTAATACTCCTGATACTTTTCCTTTTTTGTATATGTTTCCACCTGGCACTTGACTTGAGCCCAACTGTTCAGAGTTTTATGTCACAGGTTATTCGGGTGCAAAAGCAGTATAAATATGACAAGTTTCTACAGCTACAGCAGGGAATGTGTCTGCCAAGAGTCTTAATTGAAAAAATGTGCTTTGAAAATATTTTCCTCAGAGATCTCCATTGTCAAGAGCCAAGTGAGCTCTACATCTCCAGGTGGCATTTCCAGCCCATATCCCTGACACTCTCCGGACCAAGAGCAGACTCGGTTTACAGGGTCGCCATGGAAACCAGGCATTCGCTAACACCAAAAACACGCTGAGCTGTAAGGGGAGCCCAGACGTTCTTGCGTGCACTGGGAAGTGAGAAATGCACAGTTTGCTGTTTGACTCTCTCAGGTAACACTTTAAAATTACACTAAACATATTCACCTTGTACACTGAGGATTCCAGGTCATAAAAGTCAAGTTAGTGTTAAACTAGTGTTTAAGGTGTGTTGTATATGTTGTGTTGTTGCTGTATCGCAGTGTGTGGTTTTCATTTGCCTCAGAATGGGTTAAACTTGATATTTTCAGTCTGGCAGCTGGGATTCAGCTTTGCACTTTGAACAATGGCGTATTCTGAGGCGTGCCTGTGCAAATCCACAGTCAGGAAAGATTTATGGCTCCCAGAGACTGCAGCACCAATGAGACGCTGTCACCTCCTGGCTCCACACCGCCCAGGGTGCGATCACACTGGTCATGAGGCCAAGGCCTAGATTAGGCCCCACCCATTCTGACACGTCTCCGCCTGTTTCTCTTCAACCCCACCCCCTTCGGCTGCACCGCAATGCACAAGACATGGAGCGGCTCTCTGTGACAGACAGGCACCTGGATGTTTCCTAATGAGAAGAATTCAGAGCTTTGACAGCGGTATTTACGTCAGATTGACAGATCATTGTACTCTTACTTAATGTTCTGTATAATTACCTTGAAAAAACACAAGGCTGAATCCCAGGTTGTGATTTGCCGGTTTTTCCTACTAATGCACTTGGCTCTTCACTGTGCTGTTTTACCTGTTTTTTTCCTGTACTACAGTTTTTTTTTTTTTTTTGCTAGTTGTCTTGGCAGAGCCTTTGTTAACCTACTCTTTAAAAGACAACGCCCTGTGGCACAAGGAAATACCCAGGAGCCAAACAACCTCTTAGGTCAGTTTCCAAGGAAAATGTCTGTTAAGCCCAGTGCATGAGATCGTACAACCGTTGATCAAGCTGCCTGTACATCTGTAAAGGGCTGCTTGACAGCGATGGAAGGGGGTGAAGTACCTGTGCCCCACCCACACTGAGTCAGCTGTGATGTGGATATAACAGCCAAGGGCCCCCACTGATGGTGATGCTACTGTTTCACCTTTAAGCAATGCGCTCTACCAAAATCACTCCCGTAAAGAGAGGCGTGGCGTTCACACCACTGTCTTCTCCAGAGTGAATACTGAATAAAGGATGAGAGGTCCAGGCAGGTCACTTCACCACCCCCCTACAAGAGCACGGCTTTCCCCAGAACACTTCCCATGACTCAATGTCTTTCAAAACAACCTGAGTCCTGCTTTCACCCAGAAAGCTTCATCATCGGTAAAACTTCAGTGTTCAGCGTTCAGTGTTCAGCCAATATAAATCTTGCCAATAACTACGTAATGAAATTAATGCACCATAGGCTGAGACCGCAGGACAAATACATAAATTACCTTGCTTTTTCCACAGTAACATTATACCTAATTTCCCACTCAGTTCTGCCAAAATACCTGTAGATTGACAGGATTATATCTGCCACCTTGTGCATTTTTACTTTTAATGATGCCAGGGTATAGAAAAACAAACATGGACAATTTGCACAGCATGCATCCCAGCTGCTCATGTGTGTTCACTGGCATCGCCCATGCCCCCTTTTGACGCCATGGTGAGTGTTTATGTTAATCACACAGAGTCGCTTTTACTTTGTTCAGTCCATAGTGTGCAGGACTTTGTGACGTCCTGTGGCGTGAGGGAGGACATGTCTTCTGTGAGGCCTTCACTGGCACAATCTGCAAGTGTGCTCTTAAATCTTTATAATGCGTACTTATCGACACAACCGTGCCAGACGCAAATAACGATCAAGACGTATTGATCGGAGCTCTCCATTCAGGTTCTGCCATGGATTTTTCATCAGGCCCTGGTTTGTCACTTAGACGCCACTTTTTGTGATTGTCTCCAAGGCAAGACTCTGCCACCTTTGCATGACCATCTTCCCACAGCAGTCTGTGTTTCATAACATGTGACTAAAATTCCTTTCCATGTTGCTGGGCTAAAGTCCCGACCCTCTGGGGGACCGTGCTAGTTTGTTTTACTACATGGGACAGGCCTCACATGGAGTGAATTTGTCAGGGGTCCTCAGGAAGACCAGCTGGCTGGCTCTCAGAGCGATGCGTCTTGACAGATGTCCTATTGCTTGTCCTATCGACCTACTCGTTTTGTGGGTGTGGAGGTGACCCAGCACTGCAGGGAGCGTACATCGAGCTGCGATACTCTGAGCCAGAGGCCCCAACAGCAGTGCAGGTCCCCGTCATGCAGTCTCGCTGTAAAGGAACGCACTAACCAGGAGCTAAATTCTGGACGTGGCCGCAGAGTAAGGTCTGCAGAGCGAGACTCTCGGAATGAGGTGCAATATGACCCTGAGCTGCCATACATGTGAAGGGCTGTGGGCAGCTGATGACTTCTTGAAGGTTGCAACGGCACTAGACACACGGAGTACCTTTCATCTGTGTGACTCTGAGGACTACCAAGGCTTGATGGATGGGTGAGTACTGCCCACATTGGGTCCTCATGTGCCGCTCAGGGGTGCCCAGTTTACACACATCCCAGGGCGTTTGTGCCAGGCATCTCTGCCCTGGTGCCAAGCCAACAGCCCACTAGCCTTCCAGTTGGCTCCATGGATGGAGTTGCCATATTGCCACACAGGGAATGATCCCATGCCAAGGAGAGTAGGGTGCCAATCATGCACTGTTTTGGCCAGCTGATTGAAGATGAGGAGTGAGCTTCATCTTGAATCGCTGGCATGCCCTCCACCCCTCTTCTTTCAGGCCTAAGTGAAAAGCAGAAGATGCAATAGAAACGATGTGAATAATAAACAGATTTTGCTGCTTCGTTATTCTTTATCACAGACATTTGCATAATGGGGGTAACAAGCACTCGCTCCGTCTGCATCAGTGAGGTTGCAGGCCTGCAGGCGGCGATAGTGGCCCTGCTCACACTGTCCTGATGCGGCGGTTTCAGATACCTCAGCGGGACACCTCTTTGCCATTGCAGTGTCACTCATAAAGCTTCCTGAGTGAAAATGCCCAGCTGTACAGCAGGGAGAGATGCCAGACTGAACGGGCACCTTCATTCAGAGCGACAATCTGCTGCCTCAGCCGACCAGCATCGCAGGAGTGATGCCAGCAGATGAGAAAGAAGAGCGTCAGGTAAGCACACCCCTGGAGGCAGCTCGTTTTTCTCAACACAGCCAGGTGCAAAACAAATAGGATGTTGCACACACACTTCCCACTTATGCCCAGCGCTGAGGATGGTCAGAGATTCGTGTGTTTCCCATTCAGCTGCGTTGTGCCCTGCAGTTGGTAGAAATTTAGATGAAAACATGGGGGGAAAAACCTAAATTTAAAAACAAAATGCTTCCAAGAATATGTTGTTACTGGTATTTATCTCTGAAGTACTTTTAAAATTAACTCTAATACAGAACAAAATGACTGGGACCCGCTCTCACCCACTTAACGTGAATGGAGTAGAACAGCAGAATACGTACTTTTTTTAAATAAATGCAAAATAAGGCCCATTAAATATAATATTCACATTGTGGTAGAAAACCTTAATTGTTATTTCGTCACAGGAAGACATACAAGGTTAATTTGTTGCACCACAATGTTTTAAAGTGAGGTCAGGTCTCGTCGTATATATTTTTTAACATTCTTACTGAAAGAGGCATTATCGTGCCATGTGCTTCAACTTTCCGTCTGTCAGTTTGAATGCAGTTTGTGTGTGTGTGTGTGTGTGTGTGTGTTTTGTACCTTCTCTGTTCAGCTAATGTTAATTTTCTCCTGTATCTTCCATCTGTTTGGTGTCGCTTTGCCTGTGTAATTAACTGCCTGGTTATTTCATATGGGATCCCTGTTTAAAGCATTAATCTACTGCAGCTTTTTTCCATTACACGAGGGAAGCAAACTTGAAACAAAACAGTGTATTTAATTCATTGGGAATAGCGAACTTGATGCTAACACCATTTTACAAATTATGTTTAAATATGCTTAGTTTGTTAGTTATGTTTTTTAGGTTTACTTGTGTACATGTAGTGGCCCATGTTAGTACAATATACACTCCACTGTGTTGAAGAGGGGATAAATTAATGCCGAGGAATCCCAAATTGGCCCCATTTTTTAAAGACTGCAATATGCATCTGCCCACAAGAGGGTGTCTGTACATGAAACGCAATAGAAGTGGACACAGTGTTACAGCTCCAGTTTAATCAGCCATGATTCATTTGGAATGTTTTGAATCTACGGGAGGTCTTGGATCTCTCATCCAACTTCCACTGCCTCGATTTTACAGGGTGGGGTAGTTTCTGAGTTTTCGAGAATGCAACAAGCCTTTGGTGTATACTTGTGACAGATTTGACATCTAACTTGAAAGACTCAGAATCCGTGACCTTTGCTGAACCTGCTGTCTTTAGTGACATCAAACATATCTTCAAATAGTTGCCTTTATCACCCCACCCCCCACTAAAAATATGTTTTCCCCATATTCTCTATGTCAGTCTTTTTGTCTTGTTTTCAGTTCAGCCTTCTCATTTAGCAACATGAAGCTGGCAAACTGAGTTCAGCACTAATACTGTATGATATAGGGTGTTATCCTAGCCTCTGGGCAAACCCACCCCACGGCCCCTTCCCGTCCCCCACCTGACACAGAACAGGCCTGTTCATACACCAGCACCCCAGTGGCAGCTGTCTGTCCAACAGAATTCTTAACCTTTTCCCTTCCATGCATGGGGGTTGAAGAGGGCCTCGCTGAGCTTCATGGGTTTGTTCTGAAATATTCATTCACAGTTCCAGGCCCTAAGAGCACATTGTGCAGTTCAGGAGTGCATGCTGAGGTTTGCAGTGCAAAAAACACCTAAAGTAAATATCGGGAGAGAACACAGCAGAAGGTATTGGTGCTGCCCTTCTTGCTTGATATCATTCTGTTTATGGAGAGCACACACTGGTAGTCAGATGGCAATCTGGTCCCACTTACATGAGTAAGAAATGCTCTTCTTTGAGCCTGTGGGTGTTTCAACAAGATTGGTTTGACATCGGGCATTTTTCAGTACAACAGCACTGCATTGGTCGTATAGTTTACCCAGATCCAATGTTCAAGTATAGCCCCAGGCACTATGAACGTCAGGCCTAAAGTACTGCTGAGACAGGCTGGATAATTAGCAGGAATTTTCAGTCTGGACCTTGACAAATAGCGTGTGCCTTTCTGGGGTGCCAGAACCCTCTTCATGTCGTGGAAAGTGTGAGGCAGTTGCTACCTGAAAGAGTAAACCATGTAGCTGCAGCCTTGTTGGCGTTTGCGGTGCACCATTTGAGGAGCGTTGTATGAGGAGCTCCAGAACGGGTAGCACAAGGGGAGCAGACACCCTCAACTGCCGTTTGCTGTCAGACTCAACCCCCCCCATCTCCCCCAAGCCCCTGGTACTGGTTTGAAAAAGCACAGAGGCATAGAGGGGCAGCAAAGGAAAAAAAGGAGGTAGAGAGTGAGGAAAGGAGAGAGAGGAGCAGAAGGAGAGAGCAAAGGAGAAGGAGAGAGCAAAAGGAGAGAGCAGAGGGGATGGAGAGAGCACAGCAGAAGGAGAGAGCGGAGGGGAAGGAGAGAGCAGAGTGGAATAACAGAGTGGAGGGGAAGCAAGAGCAGAGGGGGAAGGTGAGAGCAGAAGGAGAGAGCGGAGGGGAAGGAGAGAGCGGAGCAGAAGGTGAGAACAGAGCGGAGGGGAAAGAGAGAGCAGAGCGGAGGGGAAGGCCTTCCTGGGGATTTCGGTCACTTTGTAACTCTATACTGGCTTTGTGTGAAGCCTTTCCTAGCAGGCGCAGTCTGCTAAAACAGAAAACCAGCAGAATCCCTCAGCATGAAAAGCATTTCTGTCCTGTGGCCACCTGAACCGAGCGTCAGTATTCAGACACACGGAACCTTAAAAAAGTCACAACCTTCCATTAATTGGTTTTAATTCCATTAATTTAAAAATTCAGAAATTACTGTCAAATTTGTGTGTAGTGACCTTCAGCAACTTCTGTTTCATGTCCGAAGACGTGGCCTGAGTTGGGCTGCGCTGTGCCGAACTGGATTTATTATTACTAAGCGATTCCATCACATCGTTGCTAAGCAGCTGCAATTCTCCAAAGCGACTTACATAACGTGCAATTTGACACTTTTGCTCCATTTATTCAGCTGCATTAAAAAAAATAAAATTTTTGCAGAATCAAGCCAGCTAGGTGGCTCAAGGGGACAACAGCAGCGCCCTGTCATTAAGTGAGAACGTCTGCTTTTTAATCACACAGTCTGCTGGGCAATTCTTTTCCTTACTACGTAATGCGTCAGCTAGGTGTTACCGGCGTCACGGTCCACACCAAAATCCACGGCGCGTGTTCAGTCTGTTCCGTTATTTTCTGCTATGTCCCTGTTGGTGATGTTTAAAGTCCACCCCACCCCCGCTGCCTTTTCCCTGAACTTACATCATGTTGGTTACCTCATCCTTAACTTGGTCTAGTCTAAACAGACCAAGCACTGTGTTGCCACAACAGTCCGTCGCAGTGCCCCCCCGCCGCCATTGGCCTCGTCTAGTAGGACACATTCCTGGACTCATAGTAACTTCAGTTGCCTCAAAGGGACAGACTTTCCATGTGTTCTCATCACCTGACCCAATGTGTTTCTTTATTTGGAAGGGAAACTGTTGTCCCCAATGTTCCATAATGTAGGACAGGACTAGGGAAACCCTCTTTGTAACTGTCAGGAGAGCGGCGTACGGTTGAGTAGCATTCTCCATAAGACCATCATGCACACCTTGATCTTCCACGTCTCCTTCTACTCCTAAGTAACTTTCAGAAAGTTCACCTGCAGTGATGAACTGTAATAAGCTTTCCTCCACGTCCAGCCAAGCTGTGAAAAATGCTAACCTGCTACACAGCTCTCACTTTAAAGGAGCAGGGAAACTGCATCAGTTAAGGTCATGCATCTTTAATTGAGGAATGCATTCTGCTCTCTCCTGAATAAACACTGCAATGCTTCTGGTAGGCAGTGAAATCCAGTGTTTCGGTCTGATTTTGTATAGCAACACCATCTACACTTCTGAACGTTTGTAATTGTATCAGGAACGTTTACACCTTCCACTCGGTTATACTAATTAATTGCATTGACCAGGAACATTTTGATTGATGGATTCCAGCTCTTCATAATACACTGTTTGTGTCATAATTGAGCAACGGCACTAACCCGATCCCCAGATGTACAAGTATATTTACAGTCACTCTGCCAAGTAAATATTCAAATTCAGACCGAAGGAGACTTCCTTTTTGTGACATTGGAAAACCACACCTTACTGTTCGTGGTTGTGCTGGGGTCCTACGCTCCATATGTCTGCATTACCTCATTAACAGATAATTAAGTGCAGACTGTTTCCTGTTATTTATGAAAGGCCTGCTACTCGGAGGAGAGGCCGGATTGGTGTGCTTTCGTACGCATGCAGTTCTCGGCAGGCACATTTCTTGGGAGGTTTTGTGCGCATTGTTTTGAGTTTTGACGATGAAAAACTGCTTGTTTTTGTCTTTTATTAGGCTGCAGCCCCCAGGCTCACTTGTCACTGAAACTGGTTTGACTGGTGCGTGTTTGCACAGGGGTTACATCTGAGCCTGTCTTCACAGGGGACCATGATTCCATGCCTGATCGATGAGCTGACAGGGGAGAGAGTTTATTAAATGGCTAGCCCTCCCCCTACCCCACAATTATCACTCCCACAGCCCCCTGCACCGCCTCCTCTCCACCCACCCACACCCTCTCCCTGGCACAGTACCGTCCACAGACCGGAGCTGCATCAAGGCTGCTACTGCACAGCCCCACTGATGCCCCCTGCAGGCCAAGGCTCTTCAGTCACATAGAATGGTGTCCTGCTGTTTGTGAGGTGTGCTCCCCAGCTTCGTTTTGAGGGTTAGTTAGCGGGTTGATTGCTAAGTTCTGTTCAAGGTTAAATCGTCTTGTCACTGTTGTTTGCATGCACAGTCACCGACACGAGCTCAGTTGTCAGACAGTATCGGAGACTTCATATGAGCCTTTTGTAAGATTTTGACAGTTTCAATCCAACTGGACGATGGCTTGTTTGGTGTGCCCACTGAATGATATAAATATATAAATGAGACACTCCCCCTCTTGGTCCCTCAGCCTATCACGCTGGAAAGCGTCCAGGCCCACATCCCATCCATTTCCCAGGAACGGGGCTGCTTCCCGTGACGGCCGGTGACAGCTCTCAGGGAGCAGCGTGACGGCTCAGACAAGGTTAAATTGGGGGGTGGCTAATTACAGCCTGGAGTGGAAAATGGAGCTCCGGGCTGTACGCCTACTGCCGGCTGTAGAACACCATATTGGGGGGGGTATACATACATCTGGATGGCCCTCCCCAATGAAAACACTCACAAATCAACCCCCCCCGAAAGGTTCTTGGTGGGATCACTGGGGCCCTCTCATTACTCAGAGATGTATAAATGTGTATTTACAAGTATTTAGTCTGAGACTGCTGGAGGGAATATACCAGGTTATGCTACACGGATTTTTTATTTCTTGAGAGTAAACACTTTCTTATGAGCGAGAGAGCATGGTGTTTGTGTACGTGTGCACTTGTGTGCAAGTTTGTGCACTGTTATTTTTGGATGTGTGTGCACACAAGTGCGTCTTCATATGTGTGTGTCCACACAAGAGTGCCAATATATGCATGTGTGTGCATATCTGTGGACATGCATTTGCATTTATGAATAATCATGTGTTTGTGTACACTTGAGTGAACGTATGTATTCGTATCTCCAGCAGGGAGGGGGCACACACTCTTTTGGCAGCTGCACACTGCACCTAGGAGCATGAGAACCCCTCTCCTCTCAAGAGATCACATACAACTGCCCTGACTTCCTACCTTACTTTTCCAGAGCCCAAGAGACACGATGGGTTGAACTGATGGGCTCCAAAGAGGCAGGAGAAAGAATTAGAGGATCTGCTGTCACTGACCCAGACGTGTAGTGACAGACCTCTCCAAATAGGCCTGGCCCTCCCCGACCAACCCCTCTTACAGACAAGCCACTCCTCTGACAGACCTCTCCAAATAGGCCTGGCCCTCTCCGACCAACCCCTCTTACAGACAAGCCAGTCCTCTGACAGACCTCTCCAAATAGGCCTGGCCCTCTCTGACCAACCCCTCTTACAGACAAGCCAGTCCTCTGAAAGACCTCTTTTACAGACAGCACTGACTCCTCTGACAAACCCCTCTTACAAACAGCTGCATCTCCTCCAATACCCATCACATTGACAGGTACTTCACTAGAGATTTATGTACCTTGTGCTAAATTCATCTGCCACAAAGCAGCCCCATGTTCTAATATGTTGGAACATTTTGGAAGACCGTGATCCGTTACACACAAAAACCTACACATATTGTGCATAATCTATATATAAATAACAAGGGGTGAGGTTAAACAAAAAGTTCACTTCTGACAGTGTTTATTATATTCCGCATATTGTGTGACTGTGTTTATTTTCTGGTACAAACTGGCTACGCACAATTCCCACACAGAGACTGATATGCAGGCCTGTGCAGACAGAGCCTGCTCAGACACTTTAATACTTTAATAACAAAGAAAACAAACCTCTGACATTTTCAGGACTGATTCTGCAAATTCTGAGGAAAAGTTGTGGATTTGCAGGGGGTGGGGTGGGTCACTGTACGCTCTGTGACAGAGTGCCGCAGGACGAAAACCACTTGGCTTCTCGTGTGAACGTTCTAGAAGCCACGCCCCCCCCACCATGTTACCCAAACCCGCACAAAGACAAACCTCCCTCCTCCTACCTAGGCACAGGGTTAATCCCCAGGAAAGATCACTTTAGCGTCCCCACCCCCCAAACAGACACCCCCACTTTGCTCTCCCCAAGCCCATAATTGCTTTTCTTCCTTTATTCTCACACTGTGAGAAGTTTGACAATGTACATAAACGAAATTCCAGAATAGCAGCGGGATATGGAAAAAGCACGTGTGCAAGTGGTCTGCCTGCGCGCGCATGCGCGCGCGTGTGTGTGCGTGCGCGTGTGTACTGGGGCCGAACTGCTTTTCCTCACCTGTGGTCTGAGGACAGCGCTACCCGAATGTAGATGTTCTGCAGAGACATGGGTCCACACTATGGCTCCATCCCACACCCTTCCAAGAGATGGTTCAGCCCGCTGGTCTTGGACACCAGCTGAGCTTCAAAAAAACACGTCTTGTTTTTATTGTCTCATTGCATGTTCTTGTCTGTTTTAGCACAGAATGATGAACGACTGTTAAAAATCTAGTTCAAATATAGTTGGGTGTGGTTTCGTTCTTTTCTCTCTGCACACTGAAAAACTGAACACAGTCCACCCCCGCCAAGTCTTGTGTTCCAGACTAACTGCATAACGGGGTCATCTGTCCCTCTTAGCAAAGTGTATTACAAATGGCTCTCCAGTATTTTGGATGTCCAATTCTGGTCTCCAGAGGTCTGGGACATGCCAGTTCCCTTACCTTCTCACCTCTTAGCTGTTTTAGCAAACTGACTGCACCACCTCACCTGGTGTGTCAGGCGTAAATTAGGTGTCAATTAAAACACAGGTCTGTGACTCAGTGGGAATTGCTGACCGGTCATCCTGTAAAAGCCCTGATGGCAAAATAGTTCCCACAGTTCCTTGCGTGAAAAAATTACTGATTTGTGGATTTGACTGGAGAGTCAGAGGCAACATGGGAGAGCGCATCGAGCATAGCTCATGTCATTTAGCTGGAGTAACTTAAGCTTTAAAACAAATCCTCTTAGTAAGCGCTGTTGTACCCCTGAGCAATGAAGTTTATTTACACACTCTTTATCCAAAGCAGTTCAGGAATTTAAACAGCTGTATATTTTAGTACAGGAGTCAATGTTCTCTTGGACTTTGACTGTCAACCATTTGGAGTTAAGGAAGGTTTCTTAACTCCTAGATGACATGCTGTCGCAGTCACCTCCTTGGTTGAAGAGAATGCTATGAGTGTTTAGATCAGTATCTGTAGTAAAAACCAAGCTGATAGGGTTGAAGTCCCGATCACTGATGTGCCCGGATCCATCACTGTGATGACATCATCACAGTAAAGATGTGTCGACACCCTTGCAAAGCGGGATGATGAGGGCAGACAAGCTTGCTGAGTCACTTTCACTGTACCGTTCCATGGATTATACACCAGCAGGCCTTGCCTCACCTGTTTACCTCTGTGTCCTCTCACACACCCTCATGCAGCTTCCCCGGAGTCACACGTCCAGCCACAGACCTGCAATGTATTACATGAATCAAAATAAGATCCAAGAAGCTTGCTTTACCGATGCCTTAAATCATATTTACTTACCCCTGCACAACTTAGGTATTTTTAACATTTCTTTGATTTTCCAGTTGTGTTTGGAGATCCAAATTTTCTATTGGTCATGTTACTGTTTCTGTTCTTTCAAAGGGAGGTTCAGCCAGTGATTTAGGTCACTTTTTTTCTGCGTTGGTATTAAAATTACAGCAATCTGAAACGGAAATTGGGGACATTTTCAGGATTCTTTGTATATCTGGGCCTCACCCTGTGTGATTGTGTCCTTACTGAGCGTTTCCGAAGGTCCGAGTACTACAGCGTTGCCAGCGTGTCGTTAAATCTACAAAACCGTTAAATCTAAAGCACATTTCTTTCACTTTTCCCCCTGACTCGATACCGGGAACACGCGAAAGGGGGCCCCGTTAACTTGTATTTTACAGGGTGTGCACGCACGCACACAAAACACGGGCGCGCGCGCACACACACACGCACGCACACACACACAATCACCCACTCAAAACCCACAGAGCTTCAGAGAGCCGTGGGAGATGTGGAGGCAAACCAGGCACAGACGTCACTCGGAAAGAGGACGGCAGGCAGCTGTACTTCTCGCGAACGTGTAAATTATACCACGTATCACAACACGGTTTACACTCTCTGCTCTCGTATAGCCGCTGTAATTCTGATTTATATTTTTACACTGATGCATCATATACTGTGTATCATGCCCGTTATTTATGATGACAGTTTCGTTCTGGTCAGAACGGGATGCCTCGCGCTGCTCATCCCGTGTCCTTAATGTTGCTGCAACACACAATCGCATAACGGAGACGGTAATCTCTATGTTTCGATATGAAACTCCTATGTAAAATAAATAAATGTGTCTTTTTCTATGTGGTAATTAGCACGCAAATTGCATGTATAAAATCAGTGGCTGCATTTCAGATCAGGCATAATTATGTCCTTTGAACTATTCCTGAGATGTCTGTGAACAGCACCCCTGAATTCTGCCTGTCATTGTCGCCCAGCGCGCCAGGCGGATCGCAGCTACCGGCAGAGAGAGCCAAGAGCAGAACCTCCTCTCGCATTCGCCCATCGGGCCTCGCAGAACTGCACTTGTGCAACAGTAATGTTAAATGGCCTTGTCATTGTTGTTTTTGTATGGAGAGTAATACCAATAGCATGAAGCAGGGCCAGGGTGTTGTGAAAGGTTGTACATGTATACTCAAAAGGCACCAAGCCGGGTAAAGAAAAGGAGCTTCTTGGCAGCACGTTGTTGGTTATGTTCGTGCACAAATGAATACTGATCTAAACACTCATAGCGTTGTCCTTGATACAAATTATTTATCTGTGCCCTACCACTGACCCATGAAGAATTTAGGAAATAAAACCAAACATAAAATGAGAAATTTATGTATCAAAAATATTCACACCATTAATACCTTAAAAACGGTCAAATGCAGCATGCATTAATGGAAACAGTCTCGCTCCCGTCACGGCACGGCGAGCACACATATTTAAGAAGGCGAAGCAAACATGTCAGTCCTGCAAAAGTGCATATTTATGGAGTGCCGCTGCACCTTTGGACATGTGTATGACGGCATGTGTTAGCTGTGTGGCAGGTGTCTTCTCTCTCCTGCCATTCGTGCTGTCTCTGGGCATGTTCACTGAGAGGGTGGCTGTAATGAAAGGCGCTGTGTTTGTAACCAGGGCTGCTTACGAGCCGCTGCCAAGCTCAGCATTCTGCCAGAAAATGTAGGGGACGCTGCTGGGGGGGGACACTCCTCTCTCCTCGCTTTTACTTGACAATGGACAGAACAGCTCACGAGCTGCCAAAAATATGGTTTCAATCTTCAGTGTGTTCATGCAGGACGTTATAATCGGTTTTGTTTTGGTTTGCTTTTCATCAAATGGAACTTTTATTTCTTAACCCAGCGGGGCAGGGGGCTGGTAAATGTGACGCGCAGCCTGGATTGCCCTCTGACTCAGTTAACAAATGCTTATTTTTTATTGACCATAAGGAAATAAACCCTTTGTGTCGTCAGTGGGAAGGTTTGTGGCCCTTTGTATTCTACAGAAAAAAAATAGTTATGGAGTAAACATTGTTTCTCAAGTGAAAATGATGTATTAACTTCAGACATTTGAACTACAGCACCCACAGTGCACTTCTTGGACTCCTCCAATCAGAAGGGTTACAAAATGAATTTGCATGATTTAATCGGACAGCACTGTGTACATTATCATCAGCCAACACCGCAAGGAGTAAAACACAGCAATTAACTATAGGAAAACACCATTTTATCACCTGTCCACCAGGTGTTGCTATTTGCTTTGAGGAAAATCCCATTAGACTGCCATGTCAGTGATGTACATGATAAACTGGCCTCTTAACTTGTCAGGTTTGCATTGTAACGGTGTTCCTGGCATGTCCGGTAACACGATGTCTCCCAGTTATACTCTTGCCATGCTTAAATGCGATTTGTTGTGAGCACTGCTGCGCAGGCCTGCACTGCTGTGGATGCCATGCCGTCACATTCCGATGGGGTGAGACTCACCTCCCGCTCTCACCTTCCCACATCTGGAAGCCGTTAACATTCCGGACTCGGACTGGAGAGAGTTGTGTTGGTGGTGAGCTTTGTCCACCATACCTGTTTAAGACTAAACCCCGCATCTTGCTGGTGTGAAGGCAGCTGGCAATTACCCACATGTCTGCGTAGCCCTCCTGTGTTGTTACTGCAGTTGCACTTATCGCAGTCTGTATCGACTTTTGGGAGTTACTTTTTTCCTAATAACAGGAAACAACCTGACGATCTCTTTTGGGTCTGGGAAACCAACAGTCTTTCAGACACAAAGTTCTCCAACAGATAATTTGCCCTCCACAACATCAGAAAGATCAGACCATTTCTAACAAAATTTTTGACCCAGTTCCTGGTCCAAGCATTAGTCATCTCTAGATTAGACTACTGCAACACGCCTGGCTGGTCTCCCAGCCTCTGCGACTCAACCTCTCCAGAGGGTTCAGGATGACACGGCACATCTAGGCATCAACCTTCCCAAACAGACGCACGTTACTCTGTTTATCATCTCCCTTCATTGGCCTCCAGTCCAGGCTGACATTAAATACAATACCCTGATGCTTACTTTCAAGTTCATCAATGGGACTGCTCCAAGCTACCTCCAGTCCCAAATCAAGACCTACATCCCTTCTCGTTCTCTATGGTCCACCAATGGGAAGAGACTGGTTGCACCCATGCTGAGGAGTGGTTGATCTAGGCTCTTCTTATCTCTGGCACCTAAATGGTGGAATGAGCTGCCTTGGCTTTGAGGTCTTCGCCATCTCTCTCCACGTTCTTTAAGCAGCTGAAGACTCATCTCTTCAAGGAACACCTCAGCACTTGAACTTCATCTCCATCAGTTCTGCTTCATTATTGCCTAATGTTTAAATTGCTGCTTACCTGTCCATTTGGCTAAACAATTCAAATTTGTGGTATTGATACTTAACTCTTTGCCATATTAATTGATTTGGACTCTATCTCACTGACCTGGACCGTGTGCACTTTGATTATAGAACAACACTTACTGTTAGCTGGATTCCCAGATATTGTCCGACCTTGTTTTAACATCCACCTGCACTCTTACTCCTTTGTAAGTGGCTTTGGACAAATGCTAAATGAATACATGTATGTGTAAGTCAGCATTGTCACCTGTGCTCTTCCTGTTGTCCCTTTCATTCCCACCATGTCTTCAAGAACTTTCACCAAACATGGACAAAATTCAAAAACTGTTATCAGTCAATGTACATTTTTAGTCAGATTTCTTGTATTTTAAACAGTAAGATTTAAGATAATCCTAAAATAATACACAATGAATGTTTGCAGAAATACTGGAATTGAAAAGTGGTGCATTAATGTGAACACATGACAGTTAGTTCCTCATCTGCTCTTTAATATGAATGCAGAGAGTATGAATTTGAATGACCATAAATGAATCCACAATCTGCCGCTCCCCGCTTGCGCGTCTGTGCTACCATGCATCAGTGCTTACGATGCGGTTCTTTCCGTATCAGCCTCAGAATTAAGGGCCCTGGGTTCCAGCCCCCCTCCTCAAGCCGTGGGCACCGCGTGGGCATTTCGCCCCGCCCGTGACGTCTTCCGCGCCCACGCCCAGATGGGGGAGGCTGAACAGTGTGACTGTCCACTGGGCCCGCCATCTGTCAGCACACGGACAAACGTCTGTTCACCCAATGGGCGGTCAGTGACAACTTGCAAACCGTGACGAAACTGTGACCGAGTCATGACCACAGTATGACCAAACCACCACCGTGAGAGGAGTCCAGCCCCAAAAGTCTTAAATCTGCAGATGATCCAATGATGCAGGTTATACACCAGAGTAAACAAAGCCTTACTGAAAGGTTGCAGTTTTGTGACTTCAGAGGCTGCCGGACCCTTGACGAAGATCCTTAACCTAAATTACCAGCTGTGTAAATTAGTTAAAAATTACAAACTTTGCAGGCATCTCCTATAGGAGGACCTACAAAAAATACTTTTAAAATGAAGTAATAGAATAAGGGAAACTGAAGGTTTAACTGTGGAAATATTCAATGGGAAAAAGTGTCTGAAAGAGAAACACATTAATAAATGGTCACTACAGAATTTTCATTATAATAAGTTGTGAAATGTTATACGTTCTTTAAATGTATACATGTATAAAACATGTGAGCAGGTCAGCACACTGCTCTGCCTGCTGCAGCCTGTCGCTTCTGGGCCAGAAGGTTAAAAAAAGGTTTGTTTTTCATTAAGGGGGAAGTGAGCTTATCTACTGACAAAATAGTTTATGTTCAAACATCCTCTAGTCTAGACTAAATGAAAAGTGGAGACGCTGCGGCACAAGCGGACAGCTTAGCGTGTAAGAGAGGCATTTGTGTGTCGGCTTCGTCTGAGCCACCCGACAGGAGCGACCACGGTACCAGCAGAACCCGCAGAACAAGCAGAACAAGCAGCCGAACTCCTCTGCCTCTCATTGCATTTTTCACCATGGGAACATGACAACGCGCGTTCACGTTTGTTGCACCAATGAATATACGCAGCTGGCTCTGGAACAAGATGCACACGATATTTCTGTGCATGCTCCTTCTAAGAGATACATCCTCCTCTTCTCCTGGCGCACCCAGAACAAAGTGATTTACCTCTACTAAGACCCTCCAGGCTAAAGCCAGAGTTTCGACCTCCAAGGAGGTGGGCGTGGTCTTGGGCCCCCACCACGCTAAGGGTCATTGTTGCGGTCGCATTCCAGAGCGTCTGATTCCCTCCCCTCCCCCCTCCTCACCAGCGCCTGCCACCCCGCCCCTCCGTATCCGCAGCTGTGAACTTGAACTCTCGTTAGCATTAGCAGCAGGCCCTGCTGCGGCTAACGATCACTCCTCGGAGCAGAGCAGACAGTGCACTGAGACTCAGCGGGTGTTTTTGTGAGCTGAGCTCATGGGCAGATGTTGGATGCACAGACGGTGATGTTTGCGTAGCAACGCTCTTGCAGACATTTCGCGGTTTTCTTGAGAAAGACAAGCATTTGGTCTGATTGCTATCAAATCTCTTATCAGTTCGAACTGCACGGACTGCTGATGAAAACTGCACAGTGGCCATGTTGGCTACTTGAGTTTTACTCAGATTAAGCCAGTGAATGGAAGCTTCAGTTCCGTGCTGGAAACCACTTTAAAAAGAAATGTAAAACCAAATAACCACAGCATTTCTGAACAGACCAACAGTTTTGCTTTGAGAGCGTGTTTTTGGGCCTCATCTCCCGCCAGAAGAAGATGAAAATGTAACAGGAGCACCTGGTGAATCCTGTGTTTAGACGCATTTTTGTGGTTAACCCATCTGTAGTCCCGTCTCCTGAGATGAGCCCAGAATCCTCCAGTCCTATGCTCCTTTCTCTTGGTCCTACAATGATCATCAGCTAAAGCAAAACCTGTAGGGGTCTGGCTGTGCTGTCAATACCAGAATTCTACACGTCTTTACCAGGACCCTGCAGGGCCTGGTTAACGAGACCCATCCGCATACTTCACCCTTTCCTCCCCCACCAGACTGTGGGCCCGGCGGCCTCAGAGGCTGGGGCAGCGGGGAAAGGGTTAACCCACGCCTGGTGTGCTCCCAACAGGAAGACCGTGCTCAGGCCTGTCTCCAAACAGATGTTCGATTGTTTCAGGGCTGTGGTTAAATTGTTGGATGCTGTTCCAGCACACGAGGGAGGGGGGAGGGGTTTAATCTCGCAGGATCACAGCTGCAGAGATGGCAAGGCGACGAGGAAGAAGGAGATGCAAAAAGAAAGAGAAAGACAGGGCATGCCATTTTTTTTTTCTTGACAAAAAAGTCACGCTCCGAAAAAACACTGCCCCTGGGGAGGTGAGGAGGACAGGAAGACTCAGCCCGTTTCTGCATAAATAGCACTTTGATGTCACTTGGAAAAAAACAGTAAAGCTGTACGTTTGAAAGCAGCTTGGCTCAGAGTTTTAGCTGGGGTTCCTGTTAAATTATGCTCCCCCCTTGGGCCAAAACTCAACCTGGGGCTCATGTTTTCACCTTGCCTTTCATTCAGCTTCACCATCTTCATCTCACACTTCCAGTTTGTCTCCGCCCGCACTGCGGATTTAACCCTTCGTTGGCGACACCCTCCAGCCTTCTCCTCCTGTTGTTTTCAGAGCACTGTTTGGTTGTTTTCTCCACACCTTTGTCCTAAGTAGCCTAGGCGGGCACATTTATGTGTGTAATTACATAAAAGTGCACCGCTGAATGTTTGCTGATGGCATACATTGTGAATGCTGCACGAGGGTGCTGCAGAACGTCTCCACCTCTGAAGAAAGCTCAACTCACATTCAGTCAGACCTACATCCATTACTGGAATTACATGGATAAAAACACAAATATTAGTGCATAATAGCCGGCATATTTATGAATAATAATGTGCCACTACATTTTGCTCTAAATACACTGTTTGCCATTTGTCAAACTGTTAGTAATAAGATTTAAAAACAAACAAAAAACGTAATTCCACCATTGTCCCTAAAATGTAAATTTTTGGTAAAACTCAACGTGTGTCTGAGAGCTAGCGTGACACCTTAAATAACAGCTAAACAGGGAATTTTAATTAGGACACAACTTATTCATGATGTACGTTTTGAAATT
>JABJVR010021686.1:0-16081 GCA_025773905.1 Chitala chitala
CTTTGTTTGAGGAACACAGGCTGGGAATTGCGTGCAAACTGCAAGCCGGAGCTTATTCTCTTGCGGCATCACCTTCCCTTCAGCAGCTATGGCGTTCTGACGGGCTTCTGACCAAGCCAAACTGCTATCAAACGCAGGCACACTGCACACGCTTGTAAGGACCAGCGCTTTCATAAGGCGCACCCCCACTTCCAGCAACCTGATCTGCCCAAATGACAGCTGGTTGCGAGACACAGACGTTGGAAATACACTCTTGGTGGCATCTGTTCATACATGCACGTGAGCTTTTGCATGTCTGTGTGCATGAATCAGCGGCAGCCCCATCAAAACCCCTCTCAGAAGAGTACTGCTGCAAAACTCCACAGCCAAATGAAGCTCTCCCCGAATTCTGATTTCAAAGCGCGTCTGCTACAGCGGCATGAAATCGCCGATTTGCACCGCTAAAATCTGTCCGCACGAACGGATCAGAGGCCCTCGTGTGTGGCTCTGTACTGGCCGGCACAAGACTGGGCTCGAGAACAGGAAGAAAACGCGTGTAAGACAGGCAGCGATGCTGAGCGATCAGAGCACTTAATGAAATGATCCTGCACGGCCGCTGAAACGCCTCTTCTGCAGACGGCCTCGACTCTTCAGGATGAGCTAAACACGTTTCTCTGAAAAACCGAGGGCTCCACATTCACTCCTCATCTTTGAAGTTCAGACACCAGGACAGCAAATCGTACAGGTTAATTAACTTTGAGAGTCTACCTGGGAGACCACAACCCAGGTAACCTCATCATTAACTCCCTACAGAAAGTGACCAGCTGTTGTAATACTCCTTTATACCTCGTCTGTTAACATAAGCTGCAGAAGGTTTCACAAATTCATGCTGGAAACACTGAAAGCACAGTGCCAACAGATCAGAACAGCATTTAGCAGTCACACAGATCGCTGCCATCCATACCACGGCACGGTAGGCACACCTCCCTGAATTGCCCTCCACCCCATCAGAAACACGTTAATACAGCTGCACTCACAATGTCCCTCCTCTCCCCCACACCACAGGAAATGCAATCTGTGCAGCCTGGTGTGGTCGAACCCCCTTCCACTGTTACTGTTGGGTTGCACCCAGCGCAATAATGGACACAACACTTCCCCCTACTGGCAACAGACTGTACAACAGAGACCTCCTGGTATTTCCTTGTTTTCCCAAAATGCCATGGGGCCGCACTCCTCTTGCCTCTGCCCCTGAAGCATGTGTCCTGAGTGGGTATATTCTACACAGCAGATCACTGCACACACAGTTAATCGCCAATCATCACAATTAACAACATTCAAGGCAAAAAAAAAAAACATGATTTATTTATGACCTTGGCTTGAGGATGTCAATGAAAATGGCAACCAGCCTTGTGCTGTGTTGACTGGAGTAGGGGGGTAGGGCCTTTCTCTGACACACCCGCTACATATTACAGTAACACCAAACACACACGCAATAACCTTACATTGTGTGTGTGTGTGTGTGTGTGTGTGTGTGTGTGTGTGTGTGCGTGCGTGTGTGTGTGTGTGTGCGCGTGCGTACACTCATGCACACATGCACGCATGAATGCAAACCAATGGTGAAACGAAAGCAGCATGAAGTGGCATGAAGGATCTCACACAAAATCACACATATGAACCCAAACTGCTCAACACCTCACAGATAAACCTGCTCAAGCCAAAACATTTATCCCAAATCCTAATGTTCATAAGAAAAGAAAGAAAATCCAGTGTCAAAAAGCTACTGAACATTCACAGCGTTAAAGGCAACATCCTCAAAGGGACTACTGTAAGGAAACGCTGCACAATGTCTCCAGGTGTGGGGGTCACATGACTCACCGAGGCCCTTGGGGGTGATGCCGCTGCTGTCCGCGGGGTTCACCACCCAGTAGTAATACTTGAGTGTGTGCATCAGCTGAAGCACAGTGCCCACCCTCCGGATCGTACTGTAGATGGTCGCCGTGCCGATGAACTCCGCCGAGAGGTAGGTGTACAGAGAGAGCTGGACCTAGGGAAGTGCGCACGCACGCACACACACACACACACACACACACACACACACACACACACAGATACATACACACACAGATACATACACACACACAGTCAGACAACAAACAGAGCCCACACAAACATCCAGCTGTTGAAGTCATCTCAACAAGGTCCTTTAACAGAACTGTCACAGAGCAGCTCCACTACATCTGGACACGACAGTGCAGTAGATGTGGGTGAGGGCATGACCAGCGCTGCCAGGGCACGGCGAGCCTCAGCCTGGGCACAGAGCCCAGGCAGCCTGGGCAGCCTTACAAACACTCCTGGGCATCACTTCAATGGAACGGAACACGAAAAATTTTGGACATAGATGACAAAACAACAGGAAAATGAAAAAAGTCGGCCCAATGATTTCTGAACGCTGCTGGATCAGATTGACAACGGAGTTACCAACATATTACAGTGGAGACCATGATAAAGTCGGGTTCTGAACAATGCCGAAATGTAAAAACGCCGCATTTTTCTGAAAAAGTTGTGAGCATCACAAAGTCACACAAACATTATACCTGTGCCGCCGCGTTATTGTTGTGGCGTTACTCTGGTGTGTGTTGCACATTTCCAAGCTTTTTGTACTGAAACAGGTTTAAAAAATAACTTTGTTGTGTCCAATTTATGTTGCTTAGCAGCCAGGACATTCGGGGGAGTAACTGGTATCCAAGGGCTGAGGTGACACGGCTATACATCTTTGACTGATGTCATGTTAAATGTTCATGTATATTAAAAACCTTCCAGAGTTCTCCATCACTCACTCTACATTTACATCGGTCACAACACACTTGTCAGTATATCCAATTAGAGATATGTATTATAAACCGGTTTTCTGTAGTGCAAATTATTTTATGGCATATTGGTAACAATTCATTTATTGGAAAATTATTGTAAAAGTTAGAAGCATTACTTTCAACACCTACTACAATTTAACGTTAAAAACATACAACATACCGTATATATTTCACTCACCCAAATAATGAATTATGTTCCTTAAGTTTTTCAGATATCATGAAGTTGTTTTGTCATAAAGTCGCAGGCGTTTGAACGAATTATTGATGTTATTGAGATCCCCACTGTAACAGCTTTTCAGTTCTGATGAACATAATCCAACCCAGCGGACGTGGAGTGAGATGGACATTGATGACTCAGAAGGACGGAGCGAGCCGACAGATGCGGTGGCTCACCTTTGCCGGAGTGTGGATCCAGATGGCGGCGTTGAACAGGATGTGGTCACACAGTTGCTTGAGCAGGGGTGCCCCATGAGCCAGGCCGTCCAGGTACTTGGCGAAGGACAGGAACTGCTCAAGGACAGCCCTGGTGATGTGCACCCTCGATGACTGAAAGGCCAGTAATCGTGTCAACCGTGACAGCGACCAATCAGCAAACCAGATCAATGAAGCAGCGAATCAGCTATTCGGTTTAAGGGCAAATAAGGCAAACACGTACATGTTAAAAGTTGTATTTCTACAGCACAACTTTGATCTTGTGAGTCACCTGATGCGGTCTGCTATGAGACTGAAAGGTAACGTATGCCTATACGTGTGACAAGCGATCTGCTGGGATTTCATTAAACAGATGTTGGTATGTGTGGAAAATGGGTAGAGCTGCTTCAGCTTCATGAAACATCATGGCACTTCTAGAGTGTGTCTATTCTCAGTTGGAATGTCACTAGATTTCTTCAAACGTACATTGGATTTCCCTCACCAGCTGCACTTCAGTCGGAGTGTGGAATACTGTGCAGACAGGTACGCCTCATTGAAATGTGAGCTTGTGTAAAAAAAATAACTGCTTTCTCACTGCCGAACGCCACTACGTTCCTCCCAAGCGGAACGGCATGCGGAGTATTAGCACATTTCTCATGTTTCTCGGAACGCAAATTGAAATGTCGGTGTTTTTCTCCTGGCTTGAATGTGAGGTGGGATTTTCTGCATGCTGGGGTACCTTCTCCAACAGATAGCCAATGACCAGGAAGCCCTTTCCTCCTAGCATTTGCTCCTGCATTGCAACGGAACTCTTCAGGAGCTCCACCAGGAAGGCCAGGAGCGTGGCACTGGAGCACACATGAGCACGAGCACGAGCACACACACACACACACAAACACAGACACACACACACACACACACACACACACCACAGACAGAATTACATACAAGATAATACTTAATAAAAGCCACAAAACCCCTCAAGACAATCAAAATTTGCTACTAAGATGCTGAAAAAAATTACAAACATGCAAATGTCATCGATCTATTAAAAAAAAAAAAACGTAGAGCACACAAAACATTCTGGACTGCCATCAATGAAAACACAAAATTTTAAACGCTTGCTCTCTTTCTGTGCATTACTGTGTAAACTACGCTAATTTTCTGTTTAGTTACTTCAGCACCTCCCACCTGCAAGCTCTCTTCCCTTGGATAAGCTGTTACAACCAGTGAAAATTACAAGCACAGTCTCACCCACAAGCACGTTCTCACCCAAAAAAATTATGTCAATTCATCTTGACCCTCAGACGTGATAAAATGTTTACAATTGGACTACCTGACAGGTTCCTAGGGAAGAGCCTGTTTCCATGTTTTACAGCAGCCCGGCATTTCATTACCAGGCCTGATCATTCTCAGGGCTGACCTTAAAGCCCGGCTGCCGGACAGATAGTAATAGACCGCCTGCCAGTAAACAGCAAGGGGCCTCCCGTGGTGCAGACGAGAACCTCTGTGTCCTGGTGACAGAGCTCACTGGCGCCTCAGGGGGCCCAGAGCTGGCATAATCAGGTCGGATGCAAACGACACTGACAGCAATGTGGAATCGCTCCCTTTGGGGGCTGTGAGGCGCCCGGGGCTCCTCTGCTGGCCCATTTGTCCCCCCCCCCACTTACTAAGCATCTCTGCGAAGCCCCACTCCCAGCACTGAACAAAGAGAGCTGCACACAAAATATACCCCTTCTGTAGTTAACCATCTTTGTCTAGCTTTGCATCGCACATACAAGTTAACCGTCCTGCTTGCTAACGTGGTTCCTAACAAACAGGCCTCTGCCCCTGGTAGTTCTCACTGTACAACTGGTTACAGCTAAAGTGATGGGGAGAAAAAAATGACAAAGTGATGTTCTGTGACGATATCAGAGAAAGATATCCGCTTTGGTTGATGGATGACCATAACGGGATGGCCCTCCTAATGAGTTAAGTTGAAGAGCGTGGAGGCAACGGCAAAGCTGTACACTGATGATGTATGCGCGCACACACACACACACACACACTCACACACACACAAGAACTCACCACACGGTGGTCTCCACCTGGCTGTCGTTCTGCTGCCGGTAGTCCAGCTGGGCGAAAAGCGGGAAGAGAACTTGGATGCCCCCGATGGAGTGAATGGCGCTGTGGATAGAGTGCGTCACGATAGCCTTCACGTCCTAAGGAAGGGAGAGAGGCAGAGGGTCCAAGGTCATCAGTGTTCCAACACTGACAAACATCAAACAGAAATTCCAGTCGTAGACATGCACTTACAATAGAGACATCAGCCACCATGATGAACGAGTAAATCAACGTTACAACAGGACAGCCTTGGCAAAACGATGATAATTGTCACCAAGGACCCAAAAGGGCTTGTGACTGACCTGTAGCATGAGCGCGTGGGGGGAGTGAACAAAGATGGAGGGGTTCTCCTTGGGCGAGGACTCGAGGCAGAGCTGGGCATCGGTGGCCTTGGCGTTATAGGTGAAGGAGATACTGCTGGCCAGCTTCCCGTCGTACAGCACCTGCTTGTGGTGCTCAGCCAGGTGGATGTCGCTCTCAGACTTGAACTTGAAGGTGCTCTGGTGAAGGAGGAGAGAAGCAGAACGATGGTATGGGCGGGAAGGGAGGGAGGGAGGCAGGCAGGTTATCAAGACAACCTCAAGGTAGCCACTCAAATTACATCATTCACAGCTAAAAAGAAATCCCAACACAGGACCAAGAAACCAGTTCCTGGCTTTACTTTCTTGGTTCCAGCTTTCTCACCTGTCTCCAGAGACACACGAACAGAGGAGGTTCACGTACTTTAATCATCCCACCCTGCACATTAAAAGTTCTCCCCAATGCCATTTCAACGGCTCCTTCATTTTTCACTCATCGATTCTTTCATGTCCTCGGGCGGCTAATAATCAAAATCTCAAGCGAACGGGCCGGCGTTCGGAGTCATTACTGGACGACTCCACTACCAGCGTCATACTAATTAGGACGGCGCGGCACACAGCTTGCGAAGGCAGGCTGAGGAGTAATTAAACATCTTGTTTTGGATGATGCGGACAGGATTAACAGCCCATGGAAGCCTGTGGAGTCATTAAAAAAAATCTGCCAAGGAATTTCATTCAAGACGGATATGGGGGTGGATCACATACGATCTGTGTTGAGAAAGTCCTGCCCAGTACACAGATGACAGGCAGCGTCTGTACACCATCACACCTACTCTCTTAGCCTTTTAGTTTATCTAAGCACATCTCCTAATGTCTACTCCTCAACTCATTAGTGCTAGAAAATCACCCCTTTTCCAACCAGATCTTCACCCATTATTCATCCATCCATTCTCTATACTGTTTATCAGGATCACAGGAAGCCTGGAGCCCATTCCAGGAAGCACAAGGCGCAGGGCAGGGGACACTCAGAGTGCCAACCTACCACAGGGCACACACACCAATGGACAATTTTTAGAGACACTAATCAACCTAACCTGCATGTTTTTGGACTGTGAGAGGAAACCAGAGAACCTGGAGAAAACCAACCAAGCACAGGGAGAACATGCAAACTCCACACACACAGACCTAAGGCAGGAATTGAACCCCAGCCATGCCACCATGCTGCCAACCATTACTCATTTTTTAATTATTATTATTATCCTATTACAGACACACAGGCAAACACACACACAAACAACAAAACTTGTCTTTGTGCACCTTCTGACCTGCTTTGTCACTCTGTGATGTATAAAAGCGCTGTGACCCAGAAAGAGAATTTATTCCTCACCATCTTTCCTCCACTAAACTACCCAAAAACAAACTAATCTCATCTGTACATATTATTCACAGAACTCTCATTAAATCACACCTTGAAAAATCTCCCTGTAGGGAAACACTTAAAATACCAATTGTAACTATGATGTTTGGTTTTTTTTTCCCATTTCCCATGTGAACATTCTTTCATGTTTGCCTCCTCTGAGACATTAATACTGAACTTAAGCTGTTCTCTTATTTAAAAACCGTACCTCCAAAACATATACATCCCTATTTAATAGTAGACACCTTCATGATGACAAGCTTTCACAAGCAAGGCAGTTCCAAAGCAAAAAAACATACCCTGGAGCCCCACTTTAATTAGCCCCTGTGGCAAAAGCATCCCGGTCTCTTGGATACACGCGTAAATGAAAGGCAAAAACGCCACGCAGTTCTGTCCTCTCTTTTACTTCAGGACACGCTCTAACTCCAAGACCCTCAAGCGGATGTCCCCATGCTGCAGGTGCAGGACGTCCCCATGCTGCAGGTGCGGGACGTCCCCAGGCTGCAGGTGCGGGATGTCCCCATGCTGCAGGTGTGGGACGTCCCCATGCTGCAGGTGCAGGACGTCTTCAGCCTGCGGCAGCTTGCTGCAGCCTGCTGCCCTTTAACTTGATGTTTAACTTATTGAAAACTACCATTAAAAATTCATTATGTGCACCATGCAGAGTTGATAGTATTTTATATTAGAGAGACTGGTATAAAACTGCACATAAAGCTGCAACATATGATGTACATTTTACTGGCTACAATCACTATATGAGTTCTGACAGCATTTGATAAACAACAGCAAAAAAAGCTAGAGATTGTGCATGTAAAATAAGACCATGTTCTGTTAAGAACCCACTGCAATATAAAGGCTGACAAACTCCCAGCCTGCACCTGTGTTTGCTGACAATTTAAATAGTACCTGCAGCAGTGAAGGGCATAACGACCCTCATTAACCAGGCTGCAAACGCACTGTCGTCATCCTGCTCCTGAGATTTCCACATAAATTACCCTGACTCAACACCACCCCCCCTCCCATGCTGATAAATGACCAGCCCCCCCTGAAGGTGGGGTTATGCAAATTACCCATCTTCACCATTACAGCCCGCCCTAGTTTCAACTGGCAGTCCACCAGCATGCCCACTTGACAACACTGTGGATGGCATAGCATGAGTCACCATGTTGGCTGCGTGGGCCGCTGTCGCCGAATGTCGTTAATGCAGACCCAGGCACCATGCTGCACCTCTTATACATTCAAAACGTATTTCAAAATGTCCGTCACTGTTTGTTACCTGACATATAAAACAGGTGCTCCTACACTGGATGCTTTTGGGCATTTTACCAGAGAAATGGTGTTTAGCTACTTTGTCATGACAGGCGAAGAAGAAAAGAAGAGAGGAGGCTGGGTGTGGGAGAGACTGAACTTAATCTGTGCTCAAATGTGGTTGTCAACCATCTCTTTTATCCTAATGCTTTTCCTAGTAGAGGTCAGTAGCCCTTGGAGTTCACTGGCAGAGACAAGTCACAGCACAATTTTGTTTTTTGATTAGCAAACTTGGAGCCAACACATCCACATGAGACAGTATCACAGAGCCACGCTGTGTAAATTCAGCCCCAGGCCCCAGGACCCAGCCGTGGTCCATCTCGGGGCCAGGTCAGGCACACAGCGATCAGGAGGCATCCTGGTTCTGTACATGCTGCAGAGGGATTGGCACTTTGAGCAAAATGCACAAGTAAACAAAAAGACACAGGAGAAGCAAGATAACGCGTCCTTCTGATGCATCTACTGAGGTCGTCAACAAAGGTCATCCGCTAAGATAAGAATAGAATGGATTAAAGATAACATGAACAGTAAATCAACTGAAAGCTGATGTGACGGACTTGTGTTGTGCACCCAGGACCCCAGGTGCCAACCATCACCCATAAACCAGAGGGCACTTGGCTGCTGAAGTGTTCCGTGTCCTTGCTGTGGCATACAATACAAGATGGTGATAAAGAAGTTTCTAGCGTGGTAATTTAGCTCGCTAGGTGTCAGGTGGCTTCAGAAAAACCATAATGTGGGGCGGGACCCTCCAGTAATGTTAATGTAACTACTGTGCAACACTGCTGCTGAAGACCCCCAACCTCTACTTATTAATGCGAAATATTCCCACCTTCTCAAATACATATTTGCTGGAGTGTTCTTCTTATATGTAAACCAACAAGAAATGACCGATTCACTGATGAACACCATAGGGGTAATAAAAACCAAGACCACTTGAGAACCTGAAATATGGCATTGGCTTCCCTTCCTTGTATAAATATCCAAAACAAAGAGAATGTTCATTCACCCAGAAAGACCTTCAGGTCTTTTTGCTTAACAAATACATTTAAAAGGTTTTTGTTGGACAGGACAATTACTTAATGAGTAGTTTGGTATCTCTAATGTTGTGTTTGAATCTGGGTGTTGGCAGTGTGTGGATTTTCTATGTTGTTTAGATACCTTTATGGACTACCTGGTGCTCCAGTGTTTTCCCAGAGTCAAAAAATGGGCAGTACAAATAAACTGCCATCTTTAATTTTCCCTTCAAGTTTGTGTGTGTACCTGGTGAACTGCCACTCTACTCAGAGTGTGGGCACCTGGTGTTACCTACCACAGAGTCTGTACACCTGAAACCTTATATTGAATAAGCAGCTGGGAAACTAACTATTCACACACTCTACTGGTATCTGGCATTCAATACAAGGTGTTTTAGCCGTGTATATATAAACAATTGGTGAACCCCCTGCTCCTTCAAATGTCATTCCAACAGAAACCAGCGCATTAACTAAAAGTGTGGAATAGCTTTCTGGGCAGACGGGCATCTTTATTGGGGCTGCCAATATAACTGTGATATTTAGCTATGGGGCTGCTAGTGTTCGTATTATTTACTAACCCCTCTCTAAACTCTCTCCATGTGCATGTGTGTACCCGGTGCCAACTTGGGGACCATCTGAGCGGGATGCCTTGTTACAGCTGCTGACTCCTAGTTTACCCCCTTTGATGAAGTGTCGCCCGAGGGACAACATGAGCCTATTGAGTTACTCCAACACCTGGAGCACAGGAGGACTATGTAGTGCTATTTACATTCATAGTCTCAATAAGCACCTGTTTATTCTGTAATGTCAGCATACCCAGCAGGGGCTGGGCAGCCAGTCAACCTTGGGCCCCCAGAGGTTTTTTCTCCACACTGTGGAGTTTTTGGTTCCTCTCCTCAGTTGTTGTCTGGCTTTATTTGTATTTATTCCTACTGCTTATTTTTTAACATCTGCAATTTCATCTGTAAAACGCTTTGAGGCACATTGTTGTAAAAGGCGCTATATAAAAATAAAATGAATTGAACTGGACTGAATTTAAGCAAACATTTGGAGGTGGTTTAATGAGGTAACCATACACAAGGATTCAAGCCTAGATCTATGAACCACCCAAGAACCCAGAGCAACTCTAGCTATTACGAAAGGTGCCCACAAACGTAGGTTCTTTTGCCGTCAAATCTGAACCTGAGGACTGAAACAAACCAGTATCACACAACATTTAACTACAACCCTGCTTTTGGTCAAAGCAGCTGGGTTGTATAAAGTAGCCAACCAGTATGCTGTCTATGTACAAATCTACGATACTTTAACAGCGCTAAAATACCACAAAATGTAGAAGCAGTGCACAAAATAAGACCATAAGACCTAATAAGACCTTTGTTTTCAGAACAGGTTCAATCCCCTTCACTTCCTGAAACAGAGCGTGCTGGGATAATGCACCATAATCAGGAGTAAAAGCTTCCAGGCCTTTGAGGAATGAAAGAGGTAGAAATCCACATCACATTGTGCGTGCCAAAAATTTTCCAAAAAGATAAATGATATTTATACCTGATAATTGCGGAGGTCACAGGACATGGTGAACTTCATCCTGGTGTTCATAAAACCACTGAAATGTGTTAGCAGTGACGGAACAGTATTTAGACCATAAGGTACACTCAGTCCTTGGCCATTACATGACACAGACTACTCATCAACCATAATGACTCCCTCAGGACAGCTGTCCATTTCATTAGGTCCACCCTGTCTAACAGCTGCCAACAGGAATCCTGTGGCTTCTTCTAAAAGTACATCTGTCTGAAAGCAGGACAGCAGCTGAAAGATTATTTTGAACTTCTCAAAAGTCCAGATTTAGTCCTCCTGACATCGGGCCATGTGCTTTTGTGTTTTGGCCTTGGGTACGAGTGCTTTTCAAACAGCTGTCTGGCCATTAAAAATTCTAGCTCTATGAAACTCATGGTGTCGAATTTTAGCTAAAGTGGGTCACAAGGTTGCAAATTCTGTGGTGATTTCTGGAGCTGTACCAAGTGTCTGTCAATGCTTTATTGTGACCTTCAGCTTGTGAGGACTGTCCCTGTTTGCAACAGCAGTGTGTCCATGCTGGGTTACATAGGCATTGCTTTTGAAACAGGTCCCCATGACACATTACACAATTTTGCCATTTTTTGATCATCTGGACTATTATGTGTGCTCCTCAGTTATCTCCTAGTGTGCTGAAAACTCATGTCAGAAGGGTAAATGTCAATCCTCTTTTATGCCAAATGCATATCGGTAATCAGCACCCACTTTTGCAGTTCCATTCATAATTGTGACGCTTCGAAGTTAAAACTTTATTAAATGTAGTCTTTCTGTAATTTGTCCACCAACTCCTATACTGTAGTTTTTGACACATGTTGTAGTTTCTTCTGCACAGCTCAATTTATTTCATATTATTACATAAAATAATTTCATCCTGGTTAGAGTCACGGAGGACCTGAAGCCTACCCCAGTTCACACAGGGAGCCGCCACAGCACAACGTGGAGGCCAGCTCTGCATGGCTGCATGACCTTTGGACTGTAGGAATTAACCAGTGCTCCTAAAGCAAACATGGGGAAAACATGCAAACTCCACAAAAACAGTCCTAGGGCCAGATTCAAACCATGAGCTCAGTGCTAATCACAGAACTACTGGCAGCTAGGAGTGGGTAGCACAAGTCATAATAAGCATTTAGTCTTTCCCTCGGAGGTCAAATTTCACTGAGCTATAATGTCCGCCTCATCTATATGACCATAGACCTCTGTCTTAAACTGCTCTCTCACAACATTACGCCACTGAGGTTGTCATGGACGCCAGAGCTGTGGTCAGCAGACCATTAATAATTTGACTGTGGAGTTTGAAGTGCCAAGTCAGTTATCATCTCTAGTCATTTTAGATGGTTAATTATTTCTAAATACATAATTTACCTGTAGTCACTACTCAATGACTATTCGACAAACTAAAACTAAAACTTTGTATCATGTCTTATTAAAAATACTTTATGATCTTTTTATTTTACTCAACCCTTGTTTTTCCAGACTATTGAATTTGAGTTCTAATTGATGTTAACAGGAAAATTACTACAGTGGTCAAATGTTCTGAAATATATAAAAACAAGGTATCTGTCCCCTCCCCCTCAGTTATTTTATTTGTTCTGGCAAAACAAACAGCAGGTGGGCGGGTACCAAGCGGCACAGGCTGCCAGCGTGCCCCAAGGATAACAGTTGTGTGATAAAACCCAAAACTGGTAGATTAAATAACTGTCCTGGCTCAGTCACAACGTCCAACCATGTTAGCATACAAACATCTGACATCCGTGCTGCCAGAGCTTGGTAACCATAGGTAACAAACACCATGTGCTGGTGAAGCACTATCATGCAGGATGAGGGGTCTGCAGGAGGTCTGGTGTTAAGAGGAGCCATGAAGGGCAGTCAGTGAAGAGTCAAAAGGAGTCTTGTCCTGACCTCCTGCCCCATGTCTCTCTTAAATATAGACTAAACACAACATCCACTAAAAAAAGGTATCCAGATTGTCAAGTTACCTTGTCATGCAAGCAGCACGGCACTGCCTGTAAGCATACCTTATAACTGGGTCCTAGCTGATGGATGGCAAAAATCTGGGCAGGGTTGAGGGCCTCGCTGAACACATAGATGGCACCTAGCTGCCCACAGAACACCCGGTTTGCATCTGCCGTCTCAGACGACCCCAGGAAGCACTTGTCATAACTCTGTGACCCAATGGGGACAGAAGGGCAAAGGTCAGAGTTATAAAAGAGGTCTGTGTGTGGGTTGGAAATGGTTTTAATACATAAAAAAAGAACAGAAATAAACACTTGGGCTGAAACCTGAGAAAATTTTTAACTTAAAAAATTAGACTATATGTGCATTCACACTTGTTAAATCACATTGATAAATTCTTCACATTACACTGATTCCACGATGACAATTCTGCACTGAACACGTGACTACACTACTATGCTAGTGACAGGCAATCTCAACCCGTCACACGGAAGGGAGCGTTATGTACAGCAGGGTACTTACGTCATTGGTGTTTACGTGCCAGGCCATGTCGCCATAGGAGACCAGCTGACCATTGACATAACAACGGATCTCGCTGTTCCTCCAGCGGTTGTAGATGTGAACTATGCTGATCATGTACCACTGGAAGGGAAGACAGGTCAGAGCACCACGGTGAGTGGCAGGACACATGCAACACAGCAGCTGGCGTGCTACTGTAAATCAGAGCCACATGTTCACAGACAATTCTTTAGCAGGCACAGATAGCAGGTGGCGCAGTCATTAAGCAATCTTAAGTGCACATGGTCATAGGTGCCTTCAATCGCTTCCATAATTTTTTGCATATAATTTTGCATAAGGAAAGGGAAGGAAAAAAGACTTGAGAAAATAGCACGGCTGAGTATGGTTTCAAAAGCAGTTAAGTCTAAAGACTGGCGCTCTAAAATAAGAACAAGTGCATTAATTATAGGTCAGAATACAGTGGGGAG
Source organism: Chitala chitala (assembly GCA_025773905.1). Classification (NCBI taxonomy): domain Eukaryota; kingdom Metazoa; phylum Chordata; class Actinopteri; order Osteoglossiformes; family Notopteridae; genus Chitala; species Chitala chitala. Next base: position 13,918 of record JABJVR010021686.1, read on the forward strand.
GGGCAATGGCAACTTTGCAGTCATGGAAACCAATGACAGGCAAAGGGTAAACATAAAAAACACAGGGGATGCAGATTGTGCAGGGTCCAGAATGGGTGGGTGGAAGAGCAGCTCATACAGAGTGCTAGCATGTGGGATAAAGGACCAATTCTTAAAGCTATTCATTTCAGAAATGACGGTTTAAAACCCATAGAAGATGGGATGATCACTGGAATGTTGATTCTGCCCAGTTTAACCAAAAGGAACCAAAACAGAAATTGAGTCAGTTGCGACAAGCCATGGGATTTTAAGGCTCTTTCCTCCCGTATGTACACTGATTTAGTTTCCACAGCACTGCCGACTGCACGACGACCTTGTAATGACTCCAAAGGCATGACGTTTAAAATGTTTGTGCCCACAGAGCTTCATCTCCACAGTGAAGATGCTAAACACAAACCAATAAGTTAACAGTATCGGCACTGAGCCAAAGTCACGCTGTTTTCCTTGTTTTTCACCCAACACTTGACAAAAATAAAAATAAAACCTGCATAATTAATCCAAGTTCTTCTTCACTGGCAAAAACCTCAGCAGACTTGCTTGAAGGGTTCAGTTCATCTATTTTAGGGGTATTAAGTTATTTTTGGTCCAGTAAACCTAAAACCAAATAAGCCAATCACGTAGAAGACATGGTCTGAGCATGCTCATTCTGAAATGGTGGTGTGCTGGGGGAAGGGGAGGGGAGTAGGGAGGAGTATGGGGAGGAGTATGGTGCTGCTGGTGAGTGAAGTCTCACATATGATGCCTCCAGTTCATTTCTGGTTCCACCTGACTGGAGTCTTCAAATCATGAATTTAAACACCACATGTTTGAAACACTGTAGCCTGTAGACTAGCTACACTCAGGCCTGCCCAATTTGTACAGCGCACACACTGCAGTCTGGAGTGTTCTGTCCCCCTGAGTAACAACACAAAGTCGGGGTACAGGTATTAAATAGACAAATGTGACTGAGAAGCCACAGGATATGCTAACTGGGGTGGGGAGAGATTAGGTGAGCGAACCGGACTTCCTGCCCTAGTCACAGTGATACCTCTACAGGACTCCAGGCAGGAGAAACACTGGGAAATCAGCTACACATCTGCAGAGTTCAAAGGAGAAGTGTGGAATTGTTAATTAGGAAACGGGAAAATCCAGGACGATTACGAAACAAACTGGTACATGAAAATAAAATCACCCCCTCAAGCACTCATTTACTTAAATATACATAAGTTTTTAAAATCCCCATCATTAGCATGCAGGGTCATTTGCTTACTTTGTGACCCATCGTTAATTTAGCACAGCCTTCCACCACGTCAACCATGCCTCGTACTGTGCAAAGTGCTGATCGTTAAGATCGTTAAAGTGTGTGTCTGACTGAGCTGGGGAAGAGAGCCTCCAGACCTACCTGCCAAGGGCACATGTGACTGCCCGCTCCAACCTGAACACAGCTGGCTGGATAATTGGCTCAACACGCTGAATAAATCAGCATACCGATTTCACCTTGGTTCAGCTAAGGCTGCCATCAAAATACATAACGAAAATGTTCCCGCAACGTTCTCGTCATCCTGTAAAATCTAGCCACAGAGTGGCCCCACTATATAGACATATTCCCAGATTTAAAAATCAAAAATTTAGCCTTTTGGTGCCAAATCATATAAAAGCAAGAGTGTCTAGTGCACGTTTTTACATCTCAAACAGAGACAGAAGATAACAACAGGCATGGCAGACTCGTCACAGCGAACAGGTAAATCACACCAGCACTCACGAGCCACGAGAAGCGTACGTGCAGGTGAGCGTGTGTAAGCGTGTGTGTGCAGGTCACCTCCACGAGGTCTGACAACGGCAGGCTCCAGAGGGCACACCATCTTCACAAAGGAAATCAAAGGGTACTACACACTGACACAAGTGTGTCACATGCTGAACTCGGCAATGGGGGGGAGGGGTGTTCAGTTCACAGCACACAGAGCGTGAAGAATGCACGGAGAGAGAACCAAGCCGTCTGTGCTCTTCAAAGTCATGTTCCCCAGCTATGAGGCACTGTACTCTCAGCTACTTTAACATCCTCTCCATGAGTCAGCATAATTCAGTCATCACTAAATTACCACCACATAGTCACCACAATTTAGTCATCACTCAATAACTAGTCTAC
>JABJVR010021686.1:16181-38488 GCA_025773905.1 Chitala chitala
AGTCATAATAATTCAGTCATCACTCAATTACTACCACATAGTCACCACAATTTAGTCATCACTCAATAACTAGTCTAGTCATAATAATTCAGTAATCACTCAATTACCACCACATAGTCACCACAATTTAGTCATCACTCAATAACTAGTCTACAGTCATAATAATTCAGTCATCACTCAATTACTACCACATAGTCACCACAATTTAGTCATCACTCAATAACTAGTCTACAGTCATAATAATTCAGTAATCACTCAATTTCTACCACATAATCAGCATGCTTCAGTCATTACTCAATAACTAGCTCACAGTCATTATAATTCAGTCATCACTCAGTTACTACCAGAAAGTCAACATAATTCAGTCATCACTCGGGCCTCTGGAAATTTCCTAAAATGAGCTCATGAGTGTGATAAATAATAGAGTTAATAATTGCAGCTTTTTTGTTGGCTGTTTTATGACTGAGACAGTAACTTAAGTTTTAAATGCAAATGATACAAATTCATGGTTTCACTGCTACTGTCTAAGTGGAAGGCAAATTCTCCTTCTCTCCCAGTTTAGTGAACATAGTTTGCTCATTAACTGTACCTTATTAAAAAAGGCGTGTTAAAACTGTAATGAACTTGCTGTCTGGCTATCGCTCTCCCACAATTCAAGGGGGAGGGGGGGCACCTACCTTCCGGGGCTGGAAGTCGTACTTCACGCAGTGTTGGAAACCCTTCCCCTTTGACTTCAGTGATGTCACTATCAGGCAGTTCCCCACAAAATGCGCAGAGTATCCCACGCCTTTGCTAGTGCGAAAACTGTAGAAAAATAAAAGTTAGTCAACACGATATTAACTTGGCAATGAAAAAAATACACTGTATTTGTCACCAAAATATTAAATTAAAGTCAGTTGAATATTACCCTTACTGTGCAACTGAAGAATAAAAATAATTACATACTAGTTGACAGAAAGGTCAACGTACAGCTGGTTACAAACTGTTTATGTTATCGTTTATATTTGGGAAGATTAAGTAACTTCATTAGGCTCTAAGAAAGAATAAATTCAGCATCAAGGTTGCAGACACCAGTGCCATTTGTATCTGATCTCTAATATTGCTGCCTTTCTTTACATTGCTGATATACAGAAACTCCTAACAGTGACAAGGTAATACTGGACCATTGCTCTGTAACACAGAGGAAGCTGGATCAGGGGTTACAGCACAGCTGTTAGAACTTCTGCCAGTTCCAGCATGATAGACGTGTTGGCACTCCACACCCTTGGAACTCCCTGCCTGTTAGCCTTGACCACCTGGACTTGTGGTTTGTGACAGGTAGCTGGGAACAAAGATCTGCCCTTCTTCACACTCCGTTTCCTTTGCAAATTAAATCTTACAGCCACCACTACCCCCTGACCCCTAAATGACCTAATCCCCTCTGGACAGCCTTACTAATTGGGTACATCAACACCTTAACCTTGTTAACCTTGGAACCCAGTTTAACCCCTTGGTGTATACACCTTCACTCCACATGAGAGAGCATGTTCAGTTCTCCAAACTCCAATACCATATCTTCTGGTCGTTGGCCCTTACTTGGCCTCTTCACTGACATAAACATTCATGTCAGACCATTAATTCCCCCACATTACCCATTAAAATGTAAAAACATATGTAATGATACTGCCTCAGTGCACTTAACCTCTATATACTGTAACAGTTGCATTTTAACACAAGTCAAATGCTTTTTCAGCAGGTAAATCGTTAACAAGGGGATAAGCCCACAGATGAGCAAGTTGTTCATTAATGACAGGACCAACATTCCCACAGCCACCCCACCACCAGCAGTTCAGCTCCTCCATCACTACCATCTCCAGTGTCCACAGAATCCCCCTCCAAAAGGTTACTGAGATCAGTTGAACACAAACCCAAACCTGTAGGCCAGTGTTCCACCAAAGCTGACTACACAGGGCCTTTAGTCTGTGGGTCTTCAGGGAACTCAAGAAATGTATGGCATATTGTCTCTAATTGCCAATATGTCTCTAATTTTACAGCATTGTTGGAGCCTCAAGAAAAAAAAAATTAATTCTAAACTGGCTTCGTAAACTAACGCTACTCCATTCATACTCCATTTTGACCCTAAGAATCAGTTATATCCCTACAACACAGCAGTGATGAAGCATGGCACGCAAGCAGAGGTTAGTCTTTATTATTCCAGCAAGACAGACATTTTTAACAAGCTGCAAGTACGAAGGCAGCTGTGTATGCGGGTACAAACGGCTGGTTATGGGGCTAAACACCGGTATTAGCTTGTAAATCGTAGCAACAAAAAAAACCAATTAAGTGTTTGACTGAATTGGTGCAAATGGAACAACAGAAATGGAAGGTTCACAAACGGCAGCAAAATGACAGCAAAGGCAGGAAGCAAAATGCGTTTAATTACTTTGAAATTAGAAGATGAGAAAGCACTGAAGAGACCGCATCAGAACAGCTGCTCAGCAACAGGGAAATTAAAACCACATAATAAGGACAAATAACACACTTACGACTCTGCTCTGTGGAAAACATGCTAAGGAGAGCCTACTGGCTCTACATTTCTCTAATCATATTCATTTTCCTGCCAAATAGGAAGAGGAACCACAGACTGCTGTTCGCAGATCACGTCTATGAGGAGCCGAAAGGGAGGAAGCCAGGACCAACGAAAAGGTCAAAGATACCTGGGGGTGGTGCTGGTGTCTTCAGCATCAGACCGTATTGGTATTGTTCACTCACCCACACGGCTTCACATCAGCCTGTTTGACCGTTTATAGTTCATTCTAAGGTTTATCTCATAAACCTCTAGAGATCCTGAGTCGTGAATCAAAACGTTTCGTACTCTTACTGCATTCCACGTCAACAACCGAATCAAATGAAGTTTAAACGCAGGGTTCTGAACTTCACATTGTCTCCTATAAGCCTGCCCCTTACTGTCAGGATGTCTGGAGCATCACAGAAGCACATGCAAGTGAGGAAGACAGAGGAACACACCAGTAGAGGTATGGTTTGTCCTTGTCCACGTTGATGTTGTTGAGGGGGTCCATTCGGAACCAGGTGTTGAGTGTGAAGCCATTCTGATAAGGCCACTTTGCAATGGGAGGTAATGCAATGGCCTGGATAAAGAAAGAAGGTGTAAGGCAACGTCAGAAGACAACATCAGCCTATCAGGTCAGTTACACAGGAAACAGAATGTCTGTAATACCTTAGGTGCGTGTGACAATGTTTTCAAAACAAAATTGCATTCATCAACTGTGCTTCTGCAGGACAATGTCAGACTAATGTCAGACTAATGCAGTATCTTCACTGAATGATACACAATGGAGATTTTTTTATTCTCAACAGGTTTAGCCCAGACTTCAGGCATTGTGGTGCATGTTCACTGCCCAGTAAAACCAGTGCAGGAAATCTAAGTTCTAGATGACAATTAATAATCAAAACATCTGAAGATTAGTTACCCCAATAACTTTAAACATTGTCCATGGAAATCAAAAACACATTTAGCATTATTTTATTGACATGTAGTGTGCAGGTGGAGCTGGATGGGCGGAGCAGACGTACTGCCGCACTGCGTCCTGGGAAGTTGAAGAAGGTGTCTGGGCCATGCCTCTGGGGCATCTGGTTCAGCACCGACAGCAACTTGATGGCATGTCTTGGCTAAGGAAGAGGAGGAAGCGGAGGAGGAAGAGAAGCAAGCAGAGGAACATGAATGTTTCAGTGAAGAGTGAGTGTAAGGTTCCGAGAAGATTAAAGCCACAGACAGACTAACTGCCAAGTACGCAGTCATGATGGCTCACAAGTCAACGTCGTGTCACTCAGATGCAGTACCAGTGCCCCCCCCCACTCCCAAACACAAACTACCGGGCTGTCAAACGATACGTCAGCCACACTCAACCAAGCTTGGTGGACAAGCTGTGATAAAACCCTCTGGAGGGGCTGCAGTCTCATCCCCCTGCCCCGCCCCCCAGCACATCACCCTGCCCGCCACCTGGACTCATCGCCCTCTCCGCCCCAGCCAATCTCCACACCCCGACTCACCCACACTCCGCCGTCCCCACGCAGCATGCTGAAGAGCAGCTTCAGCTCCTTCACCGTGACGCTGTAGCTGGCCAGCACCCCCAGCATGTCCACGAGGAGGTCTGAAACACACACCAGGCAGAGCGCTGCCTACATTCATCTGTATACTTCTGGCCCTTAGGGGAGGCCTCACGCTCAGCTCCCTGTCAGCTCTGTGCCCGACAGGGACAGCTTCTAGGTGCAGCGCTCGAAGGCTGAAAGCCCTCAAGCAGCTGAGGAGGTCCAGCCTCTGGTCAACAGTTAGACCAAACCTGTATGCTCTACCCAATGAGTTAGGCCGCACAGAATTTGTCAGAAAAAGGCTACCTGAAGCTACCTCTGGAGAAGAAAATGAGTACATTACCCCCACCCCCGGTATCCATGGGAGATATGCCCAGGGAAACCGCAAAAAGTAAACCTGCAGATAAAGGGGAACAACTGTACTTTAAACTCAAAAAAATGTATATCTGGGAATATAAATACTTTGTCATAAAATTTACACACAATTTGCTGTAAGAAAATTTTAAATGCAGAAAAACTGGCATCTGAAAACAGCTGGGGGGAAATTTGTTTAGTCATAATGGAGACATTTTTTAAACTAATAAATCTAAAAATAAATACAATACATGTTTTCCTACAGTGTTCCACTTTACTTCTGCCCTGCAACAGCGGCTGAAGAGTCAGTGACGATGACGTCATTGGAATCCGCCAGAGAAAAGTGTAGCGTGTGTGGGACAGACCTCATGACTTCCCCAAAAGCGCAAAGAAAACAAGATGGTGAAATTCCACTGTCCGTTGTGTTCCAGCCTAATTGAAATTCCTCATGAAGCCGTCCGTGACTAATGAGATCCTTTTAAATGTCTTTAATCTAACCTCTCCTCTTTTGAGGCTGAGGATTTTGCGACGGCGTAATTTAGACGTAATCCTCACTTAAGGCCTTGCCTGATCCAGCCACCCTTTAAACCTGCAGCTCCGCACCACTGTACCCAACCCTGCTGTCGTTACTGTAACATCTAATCCACAGACACCTCCACTGACCACTGCAGTCCGCTTTTAAAGCATGGTGTGTTCAAACACTACTTTATAATACAAGGCCTGTATCAATGAACAATTTAACAGCAGGCTTAATCAGTTTTGCTTGTTATATAATTGACACTCTCATTAATGGTTGTCAATTTTTCCCCATGGTGTAACAAACAGCCCGCTCCAGTGTGGTGCAGGGAAGAGTTCAGGCTCTAAACCTCTTCTCCCTTGTTGCCTGGCTTTAATTTAACTTTAACGATTCCATTCATTGTTAATTCCTGTAATAACTGTAATCCGTTCCTGTAAAGTGCCTCAAGGTAACTCGTAGCAAAAGCAGCTATATAAAAATAAACCGAACTGACCTGAACCTGGAACCAAAGCATGCATCCGAGTCCCACCCACCTGCGATCATGTCGTCGACTGCGCCCATCCTCTGCAGCACCTGCTGGATGAGGCCCACCTCGGTGCTGGTCTGCAGGTTCCGCACGCTCTTGCGCAGGATGGCGGTGAACATGCTCCACATCTCGGCCTGGCAGGGCAGGTCGCAGTGCTCCAGCAGCTCCACCATGCAGCCGATGCCCTCCGCGTCCTGGATGATGAAATTTGTCTCCAGGTCGAACTCGCCTCCTACCAGCTGCGTGAGGGATGGGGGGGCACGGTTGTTGGTCAGGGCAGAGAATTGCCATGGGAGGGAGGTAAGAAGTGGGAAAGAAAGGGAGAGTGGGGGAGGAAAATTCAATCCAATTTCTTTTAATATAGCGCCTTTCGCTGCAAAGTTGCCACGAGGCAACAGGAGTATGGAAAACACGTGGGAAAAGTTAAAACAAGATGACAATGGTGGAAAGGAGCCAAAGAGGAAGAAAGAAGAAAGAACAGGTTATAGCGTGAGAGGTGGAGGAGATTTACTGGACTGCAGGGTCTGCATCTCTCCCTTCTCATGGATTCGGATTACATTTTCAGACTCACTTCAAACACAATGACATCAGGCTCTCAGTGGGAAATAGACTTTTAGCACTGAGAACAGTGGAGGGCGAGAAACACCAACAAAAAGGGTCTCTTTCTGTCCCCTGAACAAACATCATTAAAAACAACTGGTAAACAGCAATCAATGATTTCATTCCCTGAGCTCAACAGGCATGAAATTGACCACAGTGAGTGCTGTGCAGGTGGAGGGGAGGGGGCACAAAGGAGCTCAGTGGGCTCAGAGCTCGAGTCTCATGTCTCGACACCCCCACGAAGACCGGAGCCAGCTAGTTATCAGAGCCCTATTGTGCCACCTGCTGGTAGAAGCTTGCCAAAATAGATTTTAAACATGACCATTTCAGCCTGCTCATAGCACAACCCCCCCACCACACCCCCCACAAAAGATTTTATCTGAGTCATGCAGCGGCAGGCACACTTCTCCAGCTTTGTCATCCTAACGGTTTTTACCCAAGACATGCAGTACCGCATCTGGGCTCATCACGGCTCTACACAGCAATGACTAATGAGACCCTGGTCCAACAGAGTCGTCACACAGATAACAGGAAGCCAAACAGGTGACATGGCTTAACATCACCATCGACCGACCGAACCCCGGAAGGACATTTGACCTACCGTGACGGCCCTCCTACGTCTATGTGTACAAATGGTCAACATTCACATTTCTGTTCGGCTGTGTAGCAATAAAGACCCGTAGCTTTTTCCCATCCTACATTCAAACTCGTGACCTTCACGTGCCGACTTCGAGCTATCACCTGGATTGCATCCATCCTTTCCAGCTCTGCCACAGATGTACAAATAGCTCAAGTCATATGACCCCCCCCGCAACCCCTCACCCATCCCACCCATGCCCACAAATGCTGTATATCGACCGGAAGATAAGCACTGAACAGAATCGCCGGCGAACTGACACACAGCCCTTGTGCGACAGACTTAATCACTGTCACCGGCAAGGTGCCACGCACGGTAACTCCCCAGTCACCTGCTCCCAGAGCCGTAGCGGCACTGTGCCTTCTCCTCCCCCGTGTCTACAACGCCATTAGCATTCTCAGAAACAATGCTTAGCCGCCATCAAAGCAGCTACTGGTAACACAGCAAAACAAGCCACAAAGGCCTCGCTCGTTTAATAATTATGTTTCGAAAACTGCCAGGGAGGAAAGAATGGCATGGGTGTGCTCGTTAAAAGCCTGACGCTCTTTGATTAGCCAAATAGCGATCAAGTGAGAACTCAATTGCAATCGTTCCACATTAGATTTCTGCCAAGATGATTAGAGTGAAATTAAAGTGATAGTATGTTTGCAGCTCATTAGATGTTTCTAAGATTTGTGGTGCTGAAGTGGTGGTTTTGTTCTGAAGGGCCCACCTGCAAAGCCTGGCTTTACGTTTGGCTAGACCACACTCACTGCACTCTCCCCTGCTGTACGTTACCGGTTACCTCCCATACAAAGCCAGGACGTTCCTCACTGTAAGCCTACACCAAATCAAATTAAAACTGCTGTATTTATGTATAAATTAAGGAACAATCTGTTACTGAATAGCATTCCGAAATTTTTCAGAGAGAGAGAAGAGGGTTATAATTTAAGGGGCAAGTTAAACTTAAAAATTCACTCGATTTGCACAACAAAGAAAGGTTTCTGCATATCTTCTGGTGGAGTCAAACTGTGGAGTAGTTTGAAGGAGAAATTAACGCAATATCCAAACATTAGGCAATTTAAGAATAAATATAAAGTGATCCTCCTCACAAAATACAGGGATGAGAAGGGGTTAGATTACTGTATATTTTAATGTTTATGATATAGGGCACTAAAGGCTTATGTACATTGTAAATTTTTCACATTGCACAAATTAAAACAGCATGATGTTTCAGTGATGATTTTGTAAGGCATATACTATGTCCTTGGTGTGAGTTTAAAGTATATAACAATAGAGAAATAAGTTGGGAGTAAGAAAAGGGGTAGGACTAAATAAATATATACTTCTTCCTACTCCTTTTCAGACATGTATATATGAAATCAATTATTTAAATTAATGATTTTTTAGTTTTGGTTCATTGATTGAGTTTTTTTGTCATTATATTGATTTCTGCTGTTTTTTTGTTTTGCGTTTGAAATAAATATGTTAAATGTTTTATATTATAAAAACTGGAAATTTGAAAAAAAAAAACCCAGTGAGGTCACTACAGAATACAGCATTTTACTTGTAAAAAGTAAGAATCTGGCAGAGATGCTACATACTTTCCCCACTGCACAGAAAATGTTAATGGTCTGTCTCATTCACACCTATTACTTTCCTAAGTAAATTGAGGCCTGCTAACAGTTTCTTACCTCACTGGTTCACACTGGTTTAAACGAGGCCGTGACTGACAGCACTCCACTGTGAACTGTGATTTTTAAGCCCTTATTTCTCTCATTGCTAATTAACAGTAACGTTTCTGCAAATCACGGAAAAGAAAAGAATGACTCGTTTGAATAAAGCATTGTACATGCCTTACCGCTACAGTTCATTAACCGCACCTGAGCCTAACGAGATATGAGCTGCCATGTAAAGCAGACTTTGCCATACTACAAGTTTTAATATTACTTTGGTAACGCTCCGGTGCAGTTCTTTTAATTTCCTTGTCAGTGCTTACTGTTCTCCCGAAACACAGCGCCTTTCATGTTTACCAACCGGCTAGCAGCAATGCATGAAAAGCCCCGTGTTTAACACAAGATAACTTTAAACTATAGATACAGGCTGATGGCCTAACTTCCTCAGAGCAGCCACGCAAACACACCGTGACGAATGATTGTGCTTTAAGATACTGATTCATATTTTTGCACGTTTTATTATCTGAGCAATTAAAAAGTCAGCCCCTGTTTCTTCTGCCTTGCGCTGATGTAGTGTTTCATTAACTTTGGAACAGCTAAAGCCATTTCAGTGTGCATATAAAGCTGTACAGGGGGGAAAAAATAATAATGAACGTGTCAGCCTGTCATTCTCTAATGTTTTAAATGAAGACAATGACAAAAAAGTAATATATTACATTAATGGCCATAACTCGCACGTCAAAGCCCACTGCATTTATATTACTTAAAATAAAGGATTTGTCATATATTTCCATATTAATTAATGATGTTTAATGTCTGCATCGCACATAAACCAGTCTAGTACATCCACATGATCAATTAGGAAATGGGAATAAAATATTCAGAGAAAACTATGGTTTTCAGAATAAAACCATAGTTTAAAACTTAAACTGTGTTATGTGGGCTATAAACTGGGTATATTTTATATCTAGTGCGTGTTTCAGGACATTACAAAGAACTGCTGAAACTATAATGCTGTACAGCATGTACAATGGAAGTTACAGTGGAAAAAAGTACAACCTATTTACATAAAACGTTTTATACTGGGGAGGAAAGAATTAACCCTTTCATGCATAATGGTCACTGCAGTGGACAGCTATTTAGAAGCAAAAACAAGTCCACCCAAATGGACATGTGGAGAACTCCTTGAAAAATGCATGTTCAAATAAACGAAGTTTGTTTGTTCTTTTCATGCCCAATGAGTAATAAAAACACTGACGGGGGAAAAAAATCCTGACTGTGGCTTTCATGATTTGTGCATAAAAGGGTTAAGCAAAAGCACAATTAATCAGGAGAGAATGAAGACAAAAAACATTTCCATTATAGACAGTAATATCACATTTATCTACACTCTCTCAGAATGATATGAAAACTAGTCTCAGATAAAACAGATGTAAAAAAAAAAAAAAGATGAGGGAGACAGGCACAGCAGAGTCAAACAGAAGGGCAGCAGAGAAGCCTCACAGGGCTGGCTGTCTGTAGGGCTGGGTACACAGCCAACCCAAACCGCTTCACCTGTCCTGCCAGGTGGACAGGAAGTGCAGCATGGCTGAATAACAGCTCTGAGTCACATGTAGACGCAAAAGAGTCTTTCTGAAACAGGTACTGAGCCCTTTATGCAGAAAATTGACAAATCTCTGAGACAGACAGAGTCGGTGTCACAGTGACCACACTGTGATGTTGAAGATGCAGAATGAAAAAAAAATGGTAAAGCACAGCAGTCGGATGTAGGAGATGATTCCCTGTGTTACAAAATGGACCGGAACGCTCGCTCCGAGACCCACCTTGCGCTCAGGAACATAAGGAACCAGAATAACCACTCTGCATAATCTTACCACAAATCAGTTCTGGCTGCCCAAGGAGTCTAAATTAGTACTCAGAGCAGGTGCTCAACACAATTCCGCCCTCAGCTGCATGGAGTTTGTTAAAATGATTGTTTTTATCGCACAGTTTCAGGCACCACTTTGGACGGATCTTGCAGAGGTAACAAAAGGCCCCTACACCCTTGACTCCCCCCACCCTCCCCAGGTCCAGCACGTCAAAGGCCATATTGGCTGCACCATCTACATGTCGCCAGACTTTAGCCAATGTTATCAGCCAGTGTAAGCCATGGTAGGAGGGTGCATGGTAAGGAAGCTCCTCAAACGTGCAACTATCACTCCATGCACACTCAGATGGTGCTGGATGTCCTGTTCTGGTAGAACACGAGAGCAGCATTGCTACCAAAAAAATCACTGTTCAGAGGAGGCCTTCAGGAGTGACTCAAGTGACACCATGTGTTCTTTGTACAAAGCCAACCACTCATTTCAGTGCAGGTGGGTAGAATTCTGACACTATACTTTTTTATCCCATTGAACCTTTGCCTAACATTTTATTCAGAATTTTGCAAGTGACCCATTTGTACATGTAATTAGATTTTGCCACACAGTGATAAAGGGCAGGCTCGGCAGGCGAGCCAGAAGTTTCTGTTGTCCTGACAACACGTGACTGGCGTGCTCAGTGATGCTCCGAGGCAACCAGAGCTACATGCTTTAATTGTGTTGACGACCTGCTAACTCGGTCCTCGTACATGCTTATCAAAGATGGGTGTCGATAAGCAGAAAAGCTGGAAACATCAAAGAACGATCGCAAAAACATAACATCCTTAACGGTGATAATATCACGGAGTACAGGCTCATCAGATCATCTCTGATTTAAAATGCTCCTTCAACAACTGAGGAGAACATAGTAAGGATGTAGGAGAGCTTGATTTTGATACCGGGGGTATGAACAGAAGTCAATACATGGAGGATAACAGTTGTACTTTGCAATGAAAATATACAAATAAAAACACAAGTCTTAAATATTGAGTGTATGTAGGAGTACCCCTCATTCCATCAACTCTGGATCCCACGCTACTGAAATACGATATTACAGACAACGTGATGCTCAAATATCTTCTCAGATGGTCCCAGCCAGCCTGACAAGTCACACTCGAGGTGAAAACTATTTCTGAACCTCATATGACAAATGTTATACTTCTTGTATTTTGACATCACTGTCTTGTTTTTTTTTTTGAGTTTCCATGGTCTCCCTGTGCTTTGGGCGTTTCCTATGGGTACTCTGCTTTCCTCCCCTCAGTCCAAGGACAGGTGTTGTAGGCTGATTGGTGTCTTCAAATTCCCTTTAGTGTGTGTGTGTGATCAGGCTCTCTGAGGGATTAGCATGCCATCCAGGGTGCCCCTTTCTTGTACCCTAAGCTCTCTGGGATAGACAGGCTCCCCCACAACCCTCTGTAGGATACGCAGTATGGAAATTAGATGGATGGACATCTGTGGACCAACCCAGACAGCAGCCACATTATTTCATTTTGTTTATATAATGAAATATACAAACAACTTATTGCTATCATATCTTCCAGACGTCAGCCTGAAGGCACTAATTCTACCAATGCGCAGAATGAAAAACGTTGCTTTTTCATCATCCTCTCCATGTACAATAGTGCAGTAATACAATCCTTAGCTCACTATTTTCTGCCCAGTCCTTATCAAAGCTCTCAATTTCCCTAGATCTTTTGATGATATGCAACCACCCTGTTATGAAGAACATAAAACACTCCAAAACTCTGCAAAACTGGATTTTAGCAGAATGTAACTTGCCCCACGTGACTCCCCCCCCCCCCCAAACTAAGTCATCATTGCACGGAAAGTTTTTTAAGCTAAATTTAAAACAGACCTCAGCATAAATTGTGAACTCCATTTAGCTAAAGTGTACTGCATTAATTTCTCTGTGAATTTTAGATGCACCAAAATTGCTTTTCCAAAGTGTCAGCAGTGTGTTAAAAGGGAATTCCACTTCATAATAAATCATATTCATTATCAGTTAGTCCACTGTATCCAAAGGAAGATGCTGGACAGAGCGCGCACACACGCACATGCACACGCACGCACACACACACACACACACACACACACACACACACACACACACACACACACGCCAACATCTCACCTCCTGCAGGAACCAGGAGGAAGTGCAGGGAGTAAAGTTCCCGCACTCTGAAGATTGTAACTTTCACGGAGGAAGCTTAAAAAGTGGTTGATGGCAAAATGTTTACACACAGACTCAGAAACACTCAAACACACACACTCATGCACACAAACACAAATGTAAACAGCGCAACATAATACAGGAAAAAAAATAATGCCTATAACTGACAAAAATGTGGTACTGTATTCTCTCTGACATCCTATTAGTATATATATGAGAAACATTTAAAACTTTGATAAATTTTACAATGGCAGAGAAATCTGTAATATAGATTCATAACGCTCACAGTAAACCATCTCTTCTCATGCATGACAACATTTGAAATTTATCATCATATCTAAAAGGGTTGCCATGGTGATATCTCAACTACAACAACAGGTCATAAGTTTTGGGCACTGCGCACTATAAATATCACAAATCACCCTGTTTTTTTTAAATGTGTGCACAACAGATTAAAGTTTTGATCTTTTTATAGCATAAACTGAAGTTTGCAATTTTGGTTCTTCCAATCACATGTTGCTTCTCTTTTATCTAATCTGGAATGTAGAAACAGATATCGTTGCTGCTAGCCCACTCAAATAAAACATATCTGTCTACTAGCAGTCACTTCTGAACATCTGTTCATAAGTCCACAGGAGCCTTCAGTCACCATCCCACAGTGCTCTGGTACATCAGCTGTTTGCAGGCCAAGGCAAGATCAGCCTCGCTTCATCATAAACATCTTCAAAGATCCTCAGAGATGCAAGCTAGGTGTTGTGCATGGGCCTTTGTTGCCACTTCCTGAAAATTGCAGGCAAAGGCTGCATCCCGCACTGGCTGCCATTTGCTCAACCACTGCCCCAAAGGCCTCTGGGAAATGTGGTTCAGGGGCTCGCCACTGCAAGGTATTTACTTTGCTATGCAGCTGTCGTCTGTCAAAGCGACAGCAGAAGCTGCAAACATGAAGGAGCAGCTACGCAGTCCAGTGAATACCGTGGTTTAGCCCACTAAAGCAACCACTACACACACTGCAGCTCTCCAAGGTCAAGCCATCACATGTGTATTTCTGCTTCTCATATCCTATGACAGACACTCGCAAACACAGTCTGTGCTTGACAAATTCCGTTGTTCAAATGTACCCCAGCATTTAAGTTTCATACCTTTATCTTGGTGTTTAGAACCATAGTTACTGTTTTAGGGTAAAACCACACAGAGATTTTTTGATAACAAGATCTCAAATGGAGTTCTGTATTCTGCTTAAATGGAAGATGTATTCCACCGGCGTTCCCTTGTTTAATAACAAAAGCATTAAGCACTCAGCCTTAATCTATTACACTGTCATAGAGCATCACTTCATCCTAAGTGTGTATCGTTAAACAGCCCCAGTGTGATCATAATGTAAAGGTAAACTAATATAATGTACAGTGCTGAGGGAGGACATATCTGCACAACATAACGTGTAGCCCTGCACCCTTATATACACACACACACACACACACACACACACACACACACACACACACACACGCCAGTAGCACAAACAAAATACATCTTCCCACACTCTGTGTTTTCTGCTCCAGAAAACAGCTACTCAGAACTGCCCTGGAGACAGCTAACGTGACACACAAATACTTTTACACTACACAATTCTTTAATGTCCACACACATCAGAAGAGAAATACTGCAGAATCTGAACTTGCTCGTGAGAAGGGGAGCCTGCCGGCAGACCATTTAGAATTCTGCAGACGAGCCCCCTAATGCGCTTCACTGGAGAGAACGTGACCAGACGCTGCAAAACAAATTACAATATCTCAGCGAGTCCCCATCATGTCCTGACAAACCGTACGGAAAGTGGAGACGCCGTGTCTTAAAAGCGATGATGTCACCATGCACTACAGAAAAGAAGGGAAAAACAGCTGACCCCGGGGCTCAGCACGCAGAGGCAGCTCCGGCTCAGCAAGCTGCATGCCCGGTTGCTTGCTCACACGCTCCCCTAACGCGCAAACCGTCATCCCCATGCGGGAAGAGGGGAACGTGCCAAAGTTATAGCACGGGCGCCAAACGCAGTTAATTAAAAACTGTGCTTTTCATTGATAATCTGAATCTCCAATTTGATGAGTTTTACTTAAGACTTCCCTGCAAAAGCAAACGGAGAGGTAATTGACTTGAGGGCTCTCTCACGCAGCCTGCTCTGTAATTAAAACACCCGTCGGTTTATTCAGGAAAGCGCTTTCACCAGTTCAGGGTGAAAACACCATTTACCACAAGCATGCCGAGGCACTTTTCCCGTGCGGTCACATAAATTAAGCAGATTCCGCGAATTCCGCTTGACACAAATCGCCGCAACTGAGGATGTGCTTGAACTGTAAAAATACATCAGAGCTGCTGGTCCAGCTGGGCACCTCACCTGACACAGATACTTTCTATTTTTTTTTTTTTATTTTTTTTTTATTAACCAGTGGCCAGAGGCATGGGCCTGATCACAAGGGACAGGAAACTGTAACCAGATGGTTGTGAACTCAAATCCCCAGGGAAAAAGTACCACACCGATTAACATCCTTAAGAAAGCACGCAGCTGAGTAAACAGTTAAGACTGGAAGCGGATCTCCAAGGCGGTTAAACGGTGAATCTTTACCACCCTCCCATTTCAATATCGGTGCTGTTCTGTTCAATAAAGTTCTGCCTTTAGTCCCCTTTGGCGCCAAAGATTTAGCCAGCAAAGTGCAGCGTGTAAACAAGCGACAGGTTGTGTCTGTGAGCCGGGTCTGGTGGGCAGCATGTGGACCGTGGCACCGACACACTTGTTCAGTTAAATACCGTAAAGGCCTCAACACATTATACCGTGTGGATGATTACTCCTGTCTCGTTTAATTTGAGGCCTCTTTTCTCTAAACCACCGCTGCCAACTTTATGGAGGCTGCAGAGAAATACACCATGTGCAGGTAATTGGCCCAACTGGGTTTATATATCACTTTTTTTTTTTTTTTTTTTTTACAGGAAATTTTACAGTATTCTTTCTCCCTTTTTTATTTTGGGATCAGACCATCCCAGCAGAGTGGCTGCTAAAATGAAAACAGAGAGCATAATGTTGTCGGCTGTATGTGGCACAGGTGATCAGTGGTACCGTGAGCAAGCAAACAGGGAGGGGATGGGAAGTATCTGAGAAGCTGGGGAACATGCGGGTCTGCCGCACTCAAGCCTCGCTTAAAGGCACGTGTGATACTGCCCAGCACCCATAACAACGCCAGGCCGACGCTAACACACGCCGAGTTACGCCTTTGAAAAATGCAGAGACGATTCAAAGTCAACAGCACTTTGGCTGCTGAACTACATCAAGGCATGAAGCTGCGGCTAATTAATTATGCACAAACAGCAGCGTGGGCAGAGGAGGATCTAGCTCCTTTAATTCATCTGTGATTTAGATATGAATCAAGCAGAAACCGCTGACGGCAGGTAATCACATGGGGGGCAAGCCCCTCCGTGGGGCTCGCCGCTTTCCGCAGAGCTGCATAAGGAAGACTCTCTTCGGACGCAACGTTTTCACTTGGCAGTACTCAAAAGTGGACGCGGGGTTTAACCCCTCTGCTTGTGTGTGAAGGAACAGCGTCTTGGCATAAGCAAATCTCCAAACGGGTTCATTGGTATGTCACAGGTAAACATGGGGTGGCAGGCAGGTTACACCAAACACATGCACAAGCATACATATGGATGTGCATAATAAATTTCAACATTGCTTGATTATGCAAAGGTGTTGAAACGAAAAGGAAGTTTTAAAACAAGCATGTTTGAACACTCAAGGTGAAACCTTGGAGCTATCTGAAAACCTCAGAGTATCTCTCATTCTCATAGCCCAAAGGCTCCCAAATTTAAAATCTCTAGGAGAATGAAAACACAAGGCTCTGTGGGGGGGAAAAAAAACAATAAAAAAGATTAATGTGCTCTCATATGGCCAAGGCAATCTGTACTTTCCAGCGATTACTCAAGAAAAAGGAAGATAGGGCGAGCTGAGGTGGAAACCATACTGCATTTGCTGTGACACCATGAACTGCAGTTCTCTGCCCACTGCTCTTTCTGGCATCAACACCTCCTTTCTGAAGAAGCGAACGAAACAGCACTCAACTTGGGGGGGGTTCGATGTAAGCTCTGCGACACTCACAGCTCTTAGGTGCTAAAAAAAAAAAATCAGCAGCGTCGATCCGACACCAGCAGAGCTTGGAGCTGCTGAGAACAAGTAAATTAAATAAGTGTTTGCAATCTGGTTTCCATGGCAGTGCTTGAGGTCCCTCTCGGGGAGTCAGTTCAGCGGACGCTGCAGGCTTTCAGCGACCTGTTCAGCTGAGAAAAAGCAGTCGGTGAGCCGACGTGAGGCATCACACGGGCTCAAAGCGGTCCTGTCGCTTAATCGCCACGGCAACGTCAGGCCGTCAAAACGTGACGCGAGCCAGGCTGGGAAGGAGGATGTCTGCAGAACGAAAGTGCGTCACGTGGAAGTTGGATTCCATCGTGTGCGGTCTACAGCAAGCGGCTTCTGCAGAATCAAGCTGGGACCAGATTGATAGCAATTGCTGAACAAAGGGTTTGGAAACTAGGTGGTACTTCAGAGTGGTTTTCTGTTCACTTGAACACAAAGCTTTCATCACTTAACTAAAAAAAAAAAAAAAAAAAAAAAAACATGCATGCATGTATTCGGACTCACACAAACACACAGCTCCTGTCACACATGCTCTCGTTCCCGTGCTTTAGACACACTCCTACATGTACATGCTGCGCAGCACCGTCACTATAACCCGTGGAGACGTCAGCGTGATTAATGTCTTGTGCCTGTGCCCTTTGAAGGCTTTTCACTGTCTGCCCCTTTGATAAATGGCATTTCTTAACCTTCTTTTACTTTCCTCTTGTAACGAGACCTCCACTTTCTGACAAAAAAATTATCTGAAATGAAAACGTGGCAGGGAAAATGTACAAGACAAGACAGACGTTTTGTGTGAAAAGAAATGAATTCATAACCAAATCCACCTAAAAAATCTTTTAGAAAAGTGCATTTACAAATTAAACGTCTTTCCCCGTAGATAAGAGGAAGCCATGCTATGACCCTGTAATGTGTCCACTTTGTCTGAATTACTGTTATTGGCTTGTTTTTATGATAAACACAAGCCAGAGGAATACACTAAGTCATTCTGCTGGAGACTTAACTCACCAATCAGTGGCTACATTATTGTGCAAGAAATCGTTACGCACCAGTCATTGGCTGAGTAAAACTTCCAGATGCTGGACAGACAAATCGGTGGTTGGGTTACTCTGCAGGTGAGCGAAAGCATTACTGTTGGACATTTAGAAAAACCAACCCTTGAACAGAATCACCAAATAAAATGAATCCATGTACACGAAGCAAAATGTATATCTGACACAAGCATTAAAAAATCAATAGTGTTAAGATGTAAAGGTATAAATATTTTTCCACATAAATCCTTTTTTTCCACTTAATCATTGACATCACTTATTTAATACAGCAATTACATGCCTAAAAGGATCTCTTATTACAAATTGGCAGCATTCTTTATAAAAAAGACAACCTAAAAAATAACAATAACCTTAACATGAAAAACTGCACAATTCCCGTCACACAAACATAACTACAGTCCGTATCTTCGGCAAGAATCTTAAAAATGTGGAGCCGACGGATGCAAGTGTAACGGGAAAACACCGCAGGGGTTAAAACCCCCCCATCCACAGCCCACACTGAGTTACCAGAAAAGAGGATTAGCATGCTGAGCTAAAGACCTGAGTCCCTTGCTTGGGGACACTGACCAGACTTGTCCTAAGAATCGGAGGTTTCTACCATAGCGGAATTTAAGTATACAACAGAAACAAACCAGCAGCATTCATGCCAATGTGGCATGTAGACAGGCAGCAAGTAAGTGGCAAAGAAGACATCCCACATAGCAAAACAAAAAAAAGACAGTTCCCCGTCACCTTACCTATAAAGGCGTGACTTGGTTGACGCAAGTGCCAAGAAGATTGGTAGCTAATAAAAAGTGTGCTTCTGTAACAATCCCTTTGACAAAAGCTATGTGGGGGCCCTTTCTGTGCTGAAATCGACTGGCTGATCCTGTGACCTTTCCCACGCAGGAAATGGATACGTCTCCCTATCTCTGCTACTGTCACACTGAACAAGCTTATAACCCTTGTGCTGTCGCTGGCAATGACTCCCTGGGGCAGGAAAGAGGGGAGAAAAGGCCTCAACTCCCTCTGAGAGCTGTTTCTGACACAAGCAGAGGTAACAGGGTCACGTACGGACACACTCCCATGCCTGGACATAGGCCCAGGGGGACAGAGGGGGTGGGTGTGGGTACATATCACCTGATAATGCTGACAAATGCATGCTTCTCCTGGTCTGTCAATCAAGCAATCAAAATGTGTCACATGTCACTGTTTCACTGGTGTTCAAAGAGTCCATCAGTTCTTCTAGCATTTCTGTGGACAGTGTTTGTCAGTGGTAGTGAATAGGTGTTTTGCAAGAGGAGTCCATGAATGCCACGCGTAGCCTCTTTTATGGTGTATAATACGGCTCTGGCATCTCCATGCTAGAAGTAACCTGAAAATGTTACTGCTGGCCTATAAATTTAATTTAAAGTTTTGCATGGCAACAACTGAGGGTTTGAAGTAATTTTTGTGGTACAGCTGCACGTTGCTGGTGCACACTGACATTAGCTTCAGAACTACAGAATCAGAGAAGACAACGTGGTGCTACTGTTTGGCATTCTTCAAGTGACGTGGGACTTTCAAGGCGATGGGGAGGGACATTATGCACATCGGCAGTGTGAGCTGGTGAAACTGGAAATGCATTAAGCACACTGAAAAGGAATAAACTGCAGACATTACAAAGAAGATAGAGGTTATTTTCTAAAACATCATTAGCCGTTATTCAGTTCAACAGGTCTGAGAAAATGGAGGGTACTTTAAAAGTAATGCTAAGGTAAAGGTTTTTAATGTAGACTGTATACCAGACAAAAATGCACCAGTAATCATCACCAACCAACCCAGAAGATGGAGAGGAATAAATTAAGAACATAACAGAAAATGATGATGAAGCAGTGTAGAATACAAATGTTACTACTGTTCTCCAGTATGGAGCATTGCTGACAACTAATCGAAAATTTCCAAGACTCCCTAAGCCTATCAGAAAGTGCTGCATCAGCCTATTGAACCAATCAGGGGTGCTAGCCCTCTCATTTTTACCTGAGCTTTCATATTAATGATACTGATACCATGCCTGGAAAAATAAAGGTATCGGAATGCCACCTACAACAGCAACACCTCATTACGATCAAACGGAAAAAAAATATGCAGGTTCCCAGCTAAGCCATTCCCTGCTCCACCTCAGTACCAGGCCTGTCTGGGCATGTAATTACATATATTCCACACAAGTCCAAAAACACTCTGCAGCTCTGAATTAGAGGTAAATCTAACTCCTGTTTCATTTTTAAGTTTATCCTGTGCTGCCACACCACACCAAATCTGCCTGCGCTCAAATCAGCGTGTGCGACAAGGACAACTTGTGCCACGAAACTGATATTGTACTTTGACACTTTCAGGGCTAATTTTTTAAACGCTCCCTACATCACACCCTCTAATTAAGGTTCATTACACCTTATTTACATGTTGTAGAGCTGAATCCAGCATGGTCAATCAAAGGCATTAAAAACAGCAACTCTTTAACACTCAACACCATCCCCACTCTCGGCACCCATCGGGGGCACGGCATCTGCTGTATCCATGGCGACGCACATGAGGGACTTTGTGTCGCCAGCGCTGGACTGGAATACACAAACGAGGTCCTATTTATGGGGCCGTACAGCATACGGACATGGAAAGCTGAGCGAGAGACGGCCATGATTAGCGACCCTAAAGGGTGTAACTACTTAGGTGTCACGCAAGGTCAACGGTGCCGCTGAGCTGCAACTGATAATGATCCGAATCCCGCGGAGCGGCTTCCATCAGGCCGTCGGCTCCCTCCGCTATCCTTTAACACTTACAGGCCACTGAATAAGAACTTATCTTCAAGCAGAGGAAGAGAACTTTTCTCAATGACAGGACCAGGAAGTACACTGACCCCACATTTAGTTTTGCCGCCATATCCCTTGTCACGGCTATTGCTGTCGCTAGGATGGGTCTATTGAAAAGGCTGGTACCTAAATACTGCAGTCTTCCCAAACAGGAAGTGGGACTGCTACCATTGAATATTTTGTAAGAAGTGAAAAAAATTAAATATTAGCTAGTGTGATACCGCCTAACTTGAGAGGTCTTTTGCAACCCTACCAACCCCACTCACCCACGCAATGATCTCACAAGCAACAACACCCCTCACATTCTGACACATTCAGACTCACCGTCGCCCTTCAGAAAAACATTACATAAAGGGAGATGAAACAGCACACGTCTTCATACAAGGGCACCCGTGACGTGAAAGACACAATCGGCGTTAATTTATCATTGTAAATTAATCACGAGAGACGTGTTAGCTAATTATTTAGTCTTAGCTCCCCAGTCGGCCGCTGTACCGCACGTCGGTGTGTTGTAGACAGAGCGCTGTCACCGTGGGTAACAAATGACACAGCCTTTAAATGAAATCTGGTGGAAGCACTCAGCTCTTAGCTGTACGTTTACATGAATTCATCCAGCATACACGTCTTTCCACTGTGACTTCTGGTACACAAAAGAACATTCTGAACAAGATAACATAGGTTACTACCATGGTTTAAATATTGGGCTGACAGTTGAGGGACTTCCTGTCTGAAAAAAAAACATAGTCTAGAACCCCTGTCTGAGTCGAAAGATCTGCGTCGGTCTGGAGTAAGCTCGCTGTGGAAAGACATGCACACCACTGCAGCAAATCTCAGCAGAGGGGTACTGAGCCGCACGGCACAGATGCATATGTACCGATGTGTGGTAATAATTAGTGCAGAGAGCTGTGAGGTAAATAAGCAAGATAGGGGTCAGCTGGTACGACAGGTGTGCACCTTCACGTTTCAGGTGAGGGGCATCGTGACACACCACACAATCCTTCCCCCACATCCATCTCTGCTAACACACCTATTTACCGCACATGCTCATCTTGGTATGGTATAGTTTTGTCACATGTGCCCAGTGTGCCTTAGAGGGGTGGAAACCAAGGATAGGCCTGTGACTTACAAAGGTCCTCAAAAACTAGAACAAAACATAACATCCTAACAATCTAACATGTAACAGAACATTTTCACGGAACACAAAATCTCTAGTGGCAACCTTGTATACACCACCAACTAAAATCAGCGATGTTTTGTTAAACAGATACAAAACGATCCCATGGATTTTCATATTAATGGAGACCAAATGATGCTGGCCTTATAAGTCTGAATAATGGATGAGCAACCAAAATAATTAGCTAGAAGGACTCGTTTATTCAGTTTTCTTACAGAAATTGACTTACTGTTTAGTTTTTAGTAAGTGCTTAGTTTTGGGCTAAATAATTTGTTTGTTTACTGTTGCTTTTACATTTGAGAAAACCAAAATCCAGTGTTTAATATTAACTTCAGACTTAGAAATATTTACACTCTTAATTAATACATGTTGTATTAGATATTTAGCAGGAGCTGAGATACTAGCACCTCCGTGGTTGCGGGTTCAATTCTGTCTCAGCAATGTTCAGTGCTTGTAGAGTTCAGATATTCTCAATGAGATTATGATGGTTAAGGTTTCTTCTTTCTGTTCTGGTTTCCTCTGCCAGCCATGCAGGCCAGATAATTTGGAACTATAAATGAACACCTCTGTCTGTCTGTCTGTCTGTCTGTGTGTGTGTGTGTGTGTGTGTGTGTGTGTGTGTGTGTGTGTGTGTGTGTGTGT